>JAGDQP010054764.1:0-13275 GCA_022664845.1 Lepisma saccharinum
TTCGTGAATGGTATCACACGTTGTCGGATCACCAGAATAACGATGGTGATCCTATTATAGGAAATTCATTCCCATACCTTAACACGGAGGTTGGTGCGTTATATCAACGACGAGTGCAGCTTGCCAACAGATGCTCACCAGGTCTCCTCCTTCTCGTGTCCGTCAATTAGTGATACCAAGGCAGAAACTGCTCTTGTCCGTGAAGAGCACAGAGTTCTCCAATGGATTCTAGCGCGACACGGCTAAAAACTCATTTGACAATAGTTAGGGATAAGCGGCAAACATACCACAGGACACTTGACGTGGAGGCCACTCGCATTTAGACGGTCAGAGCCAATGGTGGCCAATGAAGACACCTGAAGAATTTTGTAGTGGCAATTTGTAGTCATTGGTGGTCTCATATGATGCTTTTTTGACGTTAAACATAAATTATATGCATGTTACATAATAATGCACTGAACCTGGCGATGCATTGCAGTTAACGAGAGATTGAACGGCGTCGTCGGCTGAACAAACTGCAGCGCATATGACGGCGTACCGAAAATGCGTAGAAAATAGTGCATTCACGCCACCAAGATAAAATACAGGACGGTGGTGAACAGTAGCATAGTCTTGATAACGACGGTGAAGTTGAGAATTTAGAGCAAAGAATTGGTGGCCGTGGCGCGCCAATTTTGCAGACTTTTCAAACCCTGGCCAGAGCTTCGTGTTAAGGCGCCGGGTCTCACGGTATCTTGAATTGTAGCTGTAGACGTCCTCCGACTCCAATCCGGACAGCCATCCTGCAAATACGAAGATTTTCTCTCACCCAGTGGATCGCGAGTGGAGGTCTTCCCGGAACTATTGCTGCCAGCAGTTGTACTCATTATTACTGCAATCTTACGGAAGGAAAATCAGGGTATCTACTGACCTGGAAAACTTGGAATTAACCTGGAATTCGATCAGCAACCTGGAATTTTTTTAAAGTTATTATTTTTAACTTAAATTGTAATTTCACTCTCTAAACTTTTAAAATGAACTTTATTAAATTTGTAAATTTAAGGTCACAGAATGAGGCACTTAAAATATTTTTTTTTTTTTTGTAAAAAATTCTGAGAGACTTTAACTTCTTGTGAGTTTTGGTGTGGCGACCCCGAGGATACCCTAGCTGATGGCAGCTATGTTTCTTCTTTCTGATTGATGTTCTTTTTTTCTCCTCATTTCAACTTCCTCTTATCCTTTACTCTAACCATGCATGTCTTGTTTTATTTTCTAATTGGGTTAACGTGCTTATGCACTTTGGATCTGATGTTAAACCAAGTTTTGAAGTTACCTTCAATATATATTTTGTCAAATATTTGAATTCTAATTAAGACGTTTTCAACGCACCGAGGACCCAATTACAACTAATATGACTCACCTTAAAGTCTTTACTGTCGTCCCCTTAAGTAGTTGCTTCAAAGTGAATTGGATAGATTCGGAACGGCACCTGCTTAGTCCTCAGGCCGTCTTTGAGATGTAATTTAAGTGTATGTGTAGTTTTTGTGAGATTAGATTGTGTGTTAAATAATGTAAATACTACGACCAACTAATTTACTAAGGTATATTTTCTTAAGATTCCCACTTATTTATTCGAGATTAACTCATTTTGAGTTTTAACATGTCTGTGCTTACCTGTACATACAATATTGTGATAATTTTCAGCTTTCATAATTCTTATACTAGAACAGCAATTTGTTGTAAGTTTGACCTAAATACATTTTACCTACATCATGTGGCAGATATTGAGACTCCAGTTCTTCCAATATGGCCGCAGCTGCTCACTTTTTTAAACAAGAATTTGGTGTCAAGTAACAGTGACAGCGGAGTAATTTAAAAATAGTTTGTTTTACAATTGGACTGAAATGTTGAGGTTAATAAATAATACACATCTTTCTACATATTTATTAAACTTTACATACAATATAATCTCTTTAAAAAAAACTACATACTTAAATTAACATCTCTACGACGGCCTGAAGACGGAGCGAGAGCCGTTCCGAAAGGTCTATCCAATTCATATTGAAGCAACTACGACATAAAAAACTTTAGTTTAGGGTGAATCGCAACTTTATCTTAATCGGGTAATTGGTAAAATAAACATACTTGGTTTGTTTGCAAGAAGAAAAACAGTATAAATTAATAATACATGATATAAATGCATTTGAGGAAATAAAATAACTGGCCACTTCCCATCAAGAAGAATATGCAATAAAATGTGACAGGGTTGCCTGGATTAAACCAATGTGGTATAAAGCTGCAAGGTACAAGATGCCTTGTACATTCCGTACAAGGTGGTTTAAACCAGGTGTTAAAAAATGGTTTAAACAAAAATAAATAAATAAATAAAAACAAAAATGCCACAAATAGTGTGAACTTAATTGTGACGATTCCACATATTAAACCATCTGCCTTAATTTATATCATTTTCGCCTTGTAATAAAGGGGTCCCGGGTTCGATTCTCGATGGGGCCACAGAATTTCTCAAGTGTAAACCGAGTAGTGGTTCAGATGTCACTAAGCAGTAGGTCCTGTCCTTCATAACCTTGCTGTTACATAAGGACGTTAAGCCTAAACAAATGAAACCAAACCAAATTATATCTTTCTGCTTGAGAATGCCTGTTGTTTCATAGAGAAGTTAACTTTGCTTAAATTTATTGATAAAATTTGGCAAAATTTTTCGACTGCATCTAGTTACGCATATTAATATTATTTCCATATAATATATAGCTCAATGGTCACTGACTCACTGACTGATCAAAATTCCCAGGCCAAACTACTAGAGGTAGAAACACCAAATTTGATATGAAGGTGTATGATCAAGACTAGGTAAAGGAAAAATCCGACATTTTGAAAAAAGTCCCCATCTTGGATCCAAAATGGCCGCCAAACCCATTGTTGTATAGAATAGCCTAAACCGATGGGGCTACTGAAATGAAATTTGGTATGGAGGTACAACATTACTAGTAGACTACGAAAATATTACAAAATGTTGAAAGAGTTGCCATCTTTGGATCCAAAATGGCGAACCGCAAAAATCGATTTTCCACACCGTTTGAGCTAGAGGTACTAAATTTGTTATGAAGGTACATGATCACTAGTAGTTTAGAAAAATATTACAAAATAATGAAAAAGTCACCATCTTGGATCCAAAATGGCCGTCAATCCTATTGTATAGAATATACAGCCTAAACGGTTGCAGCAAGAAACACCGAATTTGGTTCGAAGGTACATTATCATTAGTAGGTTACGAAAATGTTACATAATGTATCCAAAGACGCCATCTTGGAACCAAAATGGCGGACCCAAAAATCCACTTTCCACACTTTGAGCTAGAGATACGAAATTTGGCATAAAGGTGTATTAGGAAAATATATATTACTTTACAATATTTGGAAAAAGTCGCCATCTTGGATCCAAAATGGCCGCCCCCAAACCCATTTTCCATACGATTCGAACTAGAGAAATTAAATTTTTATATGAAGGTGTACCATATACCAGTAGGTCACTACAATATAGGAAAACATTGTAAAGTCGCCATCTTTAATCCGAAAAAATGGCCGCCCCAAAATCCATTTTGCAAACCACTGAAGCTAGAGAAACGAAATTTGGTATGAAGGCGTACCATCACGAGTAGGCTACAATAAGTGGGGGGAAACTCCCCTCCGGGGGGGCCGCCCCCCCCCCCGGGGGTTGGAGGCAGATCGGCACCAAGGGGGAACACTACCCCAGAGAGCCTGGTTACGATAAAGGGGGCGTAGCCCCAGCGAAGCAAATTGAGGTTTTATTATGCAGTTGCAATCAAAACAAAAATTCTAAATATTCTTTTGTTCTAATAATGTTTAGTACTGATAAAATACACCGAAATTCCTTACAAGACTTTTTCTCAAAAACCCTAGGAAATAAATTTCTTGAAATCAAAAATATTTTCTATATATGTATTGATGGTTCAGAGCCAGAGTGAACTCAAATAATTCGTACTATCTTTATTCACTTCTTTTATTGATAAGTCGCTGTATTTATGACTTAGTGAACTATCTTGGACTAAATTAGATCTGTCTCTGTAGTCTTTGGAAATTGTTCATTTATTTTAATATTTTAACTCTGTACAGTAATTTCACTTGTACAGTTGTGTATCTTTTTGTTCTTCTAAACTGACTCTTAATAATTATATCACAAATATGCAAGATCAGTACAATGTATTTCTATCAGGGGTCTACCGACTCATCGCATTTGTAATCAAGGGGTCCCGGGTTCGAGTCCAGGTGGAGGACAATTTCTCTTAGGTGCAAACCGAGTAGTGGTTCGGATTCCACTTTAAGCTGTAGCTGTAGATTCCATCCTTCATAACCCCGTTGCTGCATAAGGGCATTAAGGAGAAACAAAGCTATTTCTATCCATATGTAATATAAATAAATAAAGCAAAGTATTTAAACCAAAAAAATATATATTTTTTTAAACCATAGTTTTCACAACTATGCCATGTGAATTAAAATGCACTTTGAAGTTGGGTTTTATATGCACATGAATTAAACTCTCATTGAATACTTTTTGTTAAAAAATATAGTATTGGTTAGTTTCAACTAAACATGTAGAAAGGTAAATTATATTTAATTAATTTTGGATCTGAACTAATTTTTCGTTGAAATTTTATTAAAAAAATATGAATCATACATTTAGTCACTACTGCACAATTTTCTCAACTGCCTTCTGGTACGAAATATTCTACTTTATTTTCATGTTCTATAAGGATTTAAAGAAATAGTACGTGCTTGGTATATGAGTTTTTAATTGATAAACATTTTTTGCTTGCAAGAAGCAAAATATAAATTAATGACCTGGAAAATGTAGAAAAATAGACCTGGTAAACCTGGGAAAAACCTGGAATTTGAAAATTGACATTCAGTAGACACCCTTTCAAATGTTTATCACACGACCTTGTTCAAATTGATTTTCTGATTCTAATTTTCATATTTAACAACTCTATAGGGAATGTTGTGAACCTGCTACATATTTGAAATCTAATGATGATGATCCACAAAAATAGTGACTACAGAGTGAATGTATTATTGCTGAAATAAGGCAGATTACGATTGCTTTTACAAGTTTGTTGACGTTTTATTCACAGCATTTTGTAGAAATGTGTAAACGTGTAGATAAAGCAGTCTGTACTTCTATGTGATTCATTATATTGCCAATATGGCTATATTTCAGCGATGTAGCAAGGGTAACAAATATCGTAAATGGTATGATAGTGATCTCATAACTAAAAAAAAAGAAGAAGAAAGAAGGAGTTCGTAAAAAGTACCTTATTATTATACAGTTGACTATTATGAGTTTAGCAGTTTAAAAAAGCATTTTAAGAGGCTACAACATGCCTATGAACAAAGGGTTAAGGGAAAGATTGATTATTAAATGTTTTGTATGAAACATTGTGTTATATGGAACCGATACGTGGACTCTACGAAAGAGTGAAGAAAAAAATTAGAAACCTTTTGAAATGTGGATATGGAGAAGGAAAAAGGAAAATCCGTTGGACAAAGAAAGTGCGTAATGAAGAAGTACTGAGGAGAGTATGGGACAGACAGACACTACTGTAGACAATAAAAGAAGAAAATGAAACCTGTTAGAACATTGGCTACCAGAGGGTGTATACTTCAGGAGGGAAAGCAAGGATGAGGAAGAAGAAGGCGAATCCAACTTCTGAGCAGTATTAAGGAAGATAAATCGTATACTGAGATAAAAAGGAAAGCGCAAGATCGGGATGAATGGAGAGGGCTTAACGGGCCTTGAGAAGGTGCGCACACCAGGACAAAACAGTCGTACGACTGTCTGGCTCCTGTCTATGGCAATGTAGTTTAAATTAAAGTGCGCATACCAACGACAACGACAGGAGCAAGACTGTCTGTGGACTGTCGCTAGGGCTAGCTCACAATATAGAATAGCATTGACGTACCGCAGACCAACGACAAAACAGTTGTACGACAGTTATAATTCCTTCATCAGTGACCACAGACGATTTAATGTGATCAGTTGGGCAAGCTGTAACCTACGAAAACTTTGTGAGAAGTATCTCACCCCAAAAACAACACAATGACGTGATCTTTTTCTGTGTATTGTAGGCCTAATGTGCGAATTATGGATTAAAATATTGAAACATTGATCAAAGAGGTCAAAAAGCGGCCGGCTCTTTTTAACAAAGGTTTAAAAGAATATTCAAACACAAATGTTTATTGGATGACAATTCCCACTAATTTTTAATTTTGATGACGTTCCAGGCCATACGTATATAAGAGTTTCCCTCGTACAAGCTTTTTTTTTTTATTGCTATCTCACGTCATTGGAAACCGAAAAAATACCCAAGCTTGTTACCTCACGATATATATAATAGGTGCTCCAGCAGTTTGATCACGTCATTGTGTTGTTTTTGGGTGAAATACTTCTCACAAAGTTTTCGTAGGTTACAGCTTGCCCAACTGATCACATTAAATCGTCAAATGATCACATACTCATGCCAAAGTACGGGAAAAAAATGTAGGATGCTCGTGTAGATCTTCGTACAAAGTGTGAAACTTTCCTTTCTATAACTATAAAGAGGATGCACCCAGTATTGTCTACGTTTTCATTTAATTTTCTTTTTTCGAGGAACAACAAGAGCACAAAGCACTAGTTTCAACGAGATCCATTTTCCACAGAGTTCACAAGAGATCCAGCCATTGCTGTGCCTACAATACTTCTGTTCAAATTTTCCCACCGATAGATTTGTCTCCAGTGTGCGCGGGTATCACGACAAAACAGTTTTGTCGTTCAAGTGTTGCATCGTGCACGACAGTCGTACGACTGTCTTGTCGTCAATCTGCGGTAGCCCTGAAAGACCTACTGCCTTCGGCTGAACACTAATGATAACGAGAGGTCAAATACAACGACTATCTTGGTTCGGTTGAGAACACTATAAATGAGAATCCAAAGATTATAGTTTCTCTTTGGTTAAAATATTATTATTATTTTTTTTAAAGAAAAGTGTTGTTATATGCCGTGCTTGTTTCATCTTTACTTAAGTAACTATTTACTAGGGCAAAATTATAAGCTGTTTCAGTGTCAATAAAACCGTTCGAATTGTTTTTTAGATTTAGTTTAATGGAAACATTACCTGCTGCACAAAATTCTAAAGTGCAGCCCAATTCCTTATACAAAATGTCGGATACATAGGTTCCTATTATTTGGCTAACGTTTCATTTCTAGGTTGAAGATGTTAGAACGAAGTATATCGGAATGTCCAAACACTGAAATGGAATCATTGGCTTTAATGTTGTAAATGCGGCGAACAACAGCTTAACGAATGGTGATGACAAAATACTACGTATGACCCGCTACTTAAACACAATAGTAAACAACATTACGACAATGGTTGCTACTAATCATTTAATCAATACTCATCACTATAGGTCAAAAACCGTAATTTCTTTTGTCGTCAATTCTTCAAACAAAAACTGAACATAAAAGACTTCTTTTATCTTCCGACTTCTCAGAATTATGTGCTTGATTATTTCGCTTCGTTTCTGGATTCATCTTCCCCTCTCTCACATCTTATGTAAATTGGACCAAACATACCTAACGTAATCGAAGAAAATTAGAAGTGAAAGGTCGACGTTTTCATGTAAAACTCGACAGTTGCCGTTAAAGTTGTCGCCATTGACTTTCACTTTGATAAAAATAAAAACTTGTATGCAAGAGAGGCACAATGGAAAGAAATAAAGGTGAATAAAAGAGATGGTATGATATAGAAATTTGTGGGGAATTTAGTTTTAATTTTAAGGCCTTTAGACAACTTTGGCTCAGGCCGATTGAATAATGATGGAAGAATTGGTGGAATGAAGAAAGTTGGAGAAAACGAGAGAACTCCAAGAAAACCCACCACAAAGTCCACATAGGATGAGCTGAGATCGAACCGAAGACTCTAAAGCGCCAGTGGTGAGCGCTATAGCACTGAGTCAGGACAGCCGTTACAAAGGTAGTAGAAAGTTTTTATAGTCCACTTATTTTAAATACAATCCCGGTCTAGAATTTTACTTCTATTGTTTTGCTAAATCTGCTGAAATCCAACCATTAGTCATTCCCACTTTTTTATCTACCATGTCCGATCTGTCTGCATAAGTTACTGAACGTATCTTCCTGTGTTACAGTCTCTAGATTTACAGTAGCAGCTGTGCCATAATGTTAATTGTGTTTTGTATGCTTCCTTCTGTACCGCAGTTTGTTTTTGTACTAGTAGCGATAGATGTGTAAGAGAGTATGCTATGCAGTTTACTAACGTGAAATTGACAGTTCCTCTGGTTGTTCCAGGAAAGGTTTATGCTTCGTATTCATAAGATACCTCGGTAACATTATAAGTGAATATTAGTATCTTCTTTCTCATTTTTGTATGTCATTTTAAATTCCTGATCTTGATGGTGATTGTTAGTTTCTTTGTTTAGTTATGTCTCTGGGTCCCTTTGTTGCAACTAGCTACTTTCAAAGTGTTTCTAAGATGTCAGAAATTAGTGAACACTGAAGGCAGTGTTGCAAACTGTGAATATCATACCAGGTTATAAACTGAAAATTTACATTTTGATCATTTCAACTCATATGTTATATATACACAGGTTGCAACATTGTTTACTACCTACGATATTTACAATCACTGTCAAGTATCCAATAAACAGTGGTTAGAGAAAATAAAACAATATAGCAGGACGCTTGCCGTTGTTGAATCTTTCAGGATTTGCTTTGATATATTGATTATGTGCGATATTTCGAGATTTAGGATTTCTAACTTCTAACTCAAAATAGTCATTTACAACGCTAAATAGAATGATTATTTATTTCCTGAAACAGTACTATTAATTCGACATTTGATATCCTCCTGGTGATGATAAAAATATGCTTACCATATTTTGATTATCATCACTAGATAATATTGGATAGCCAATAAACAAACGTAGTGCTGTTTAAAAGAATACAATTTTATATCGGGTTGGCAACACTTGACAACCCGATGACATCACACTTTAACCTCTAATATCTACTCGATACAAATCAATTCCCAAAACCTACATTTTACTATTTTTGCATCTTTTTTTGTTTTATTGGGAAATGTTCCTTCTATTTACCATTGTGAAGAGATTGCAGCAGATGTATGTCATCTCTGATCTTTCAGTCAACCACGATCCTGGCATAAACTGCATCTAATAGCCCTACTCACTAGTGGTTTTCTTAATCATTTCTTCACTATTTACTAACCAGTGTTTTGCTAATTTTTTAACTTTAATTCTTTCACTTACGCTTCTCTTTATTATTTTTAGTGTTTCTTTATTATTAATTCTCATATTTACTTCAGGAAGCATGTTTGTGACTCCTGTTATCACGCTCCTGGTAACCGTTAATCTCTTAACTTTTTTTTTTATTTATTTATTTATTTCGTGACCATTCCTTTGGCAAAAACTGGCCACCTTTAACAAAGTACTAATTGTTGCATTCCATTGGTGTTTAGGTTTCAACAGCAAATGCCCACACTGTTCGCCTGTAATTTTCAACTCAGGAACTACTATGGCTAAGAATGTGATTCAGGTGTCATTTGGTAATTTTTACGTACTCTGTAAGTAACTTTGTACTTCGCAAGTATATTTAATAATTATCTTTGTAATGTAAATTTGTATGTGACTAGTGCTGTATTGGCTGTGCAACTGTTCATAGAGCTTTAATAAAATGAATTGAATTATTATTTTTATGTTTCGATCTTGAACTTTCACGAGCACATTATTTAGTATCAATATTACCACATTAGTTAAAATCGTATTACGCTCGCTCAAGGAAACATGAATATGTTAATAAGAAATAATTTTAATATGTATCTATACATAAACAAGTTACGTGAAGCCCAGTCGGGGGACTGTGCACATGTACTACCGCCAAGCTTTAGCAGCGAGCATCCTATTTGGATGATCAACGCTCCGTTGGAAAAATTGCGGTGAGACCTTACGAGCGACACCTCATTCATCTTTCTAGCATTAGTAGTTCGAGTTTGCCACTGTGTCTGGCACCACCTTTGCTATCTGCATGCATGAGACGGGTTTGATCTCGTCTTGCTTTGACCTCTCTAACGACACTTCAACCACCTTCCTAGCCGTAGTAGTTCCAATGATATAAACCCTTCATCTCTGCAATGTATACCATCTATACGGGTTTAAGTTAATCTCACCGAGATCTTTCCAACGACACCTCAATCACCTTCTTAGCTCTAGTAGTTCCTGAGTTGAAAGTTGCAGTCAGACAGTGTGAGCATTTGCTGGTGAAACCTAAAACCTAATGGAGTGCAATAATTTGTACTTTGTAAAAGGTGGCCAGCTTTTGCCATTGGAATGGTCACGGAAAAGAAGATAGAAAAAAGTTAGAAATTAGCGGTTATGAGGAGCGTGATAACTGGAGTCACAAATAGGCTTCCTGACGGAAATATAAGAATTAATAATAACACTAGCAATAAAGTCAAGCGCATAAGTGAAAGTGAAAGAATTAAAGTTGAAAAATTAGCAAAACACTGGTTAGTAAATAGTGAAGAAAAGACGAAAAAAACACTAGTGAATAGGACTGTTATATGCAGTTTATGACGAAATGATTACAGATGATTTACATCTGCTTCCATCTCCTCCCAACTGTGGTAGGTCATTCAGGATTGAGAATTTTGAATTTGAGTTGATTCATGGTCCTTAGGCAACCTTAACTTGGACCTCAGGATTAAGAATTTTAAGAATATTGACGCGGAACAGTACGACCGGTGGTCGAGTTCCAAACGAGTGGTGGTTTGGCGGAATTTTCATTAATTTTTATAGGGTATAGACCTCTATGGCTTAAGTCGGGATAGAGTAGGGGAAAGGAATCGGCCAGGGCGTAAGTTGAAGGTACCATCCCGGTATTTTGACTGGTGTGATTGAGGAAACACAGTCAGACGTAATGGATATATCTAACCTAGTTTTGTGGTTTTCTGTAGATTTCGTAAAGTTTTAGAACGTTATACCATGCTATAATCCAAGAATTACAAATTTACTATTGTTTATGTTTGAGTTGTGGATTTGAACAACAGATAGCATTACTATAAATAGTGTAGAAAGATGACCTCTGCAGAGAATAAAGAAAACTAATATCTAATATGTAGTGTTGTTTAAGGATTTATGATATTGTTTGTTTCACATGATTATATTGTAAAATTAAACTGTAACGTTTTTTTGTTAGGATTAAGTCATTGAGAATTTAACAACTAAGTTATTCATTGTAACCATAATGTTAAAAGCTGGAAGAGAGAACCACTAGGGAGATAAAGTCTGAACTGAAACTATTTTTACTACGCATAGTTCATGTTAAAGATATTAAATCTTATTACCAATCTTTTTATTTTAACTACGTTTGTATGAATCTGAGTGTAACACTCATATATTACAAATATCAAGTGTAACCCCGCTATTGTGCAGTTAAGTCCGTGGCTGTGGGGATCTTGATGAAATACGTCCAATGATATAAATGGCAAGCTGTTTCAACTATCATATATGACGTCATACTAAGGTGAAGGTAGTATATAATCATGCGAAAGATTGTTGACATCTTGTCGTAAGCTTGATAGCAATTGTGTAAAGAATTTAATACAAGTAAGCTTAATCAAAGCTCGTTGAAAGCTAAGATCTTTACAAAGTAAAACAGCAAGATCTTTTGCAAGGGGCGATCCAGTTCGTGGGGCACGAAACAAGGAAATATGGAGGAGACGATATATCAAATGGAGTGAGCGAAGCAGGAATTGTTCCAGAACACCCACATATTACAAGGAGTTTAATTCGTAGGCAGGAAGAACATAAAGAAGATGATTTCCAATCCTTAAAGGGGATGATAGTCGAGATGATGAACAAACAAAGAGAGAAAGGAAAGGAAGAGGAAACAAAGAGAAATAAAAAGAGGAAAGACAGAAAGAGAAAGAAGAAAAATGAAGACAAATATGACCAAATTCTGTAAATATTAGGTCATAATGTGGTTACTGAAGATAATAAATCGAAAACAGAAGTAAGGGAAAGAGAGGCAGAACAAAGTAGTGTTGGAATATCTAAAGATATGAGCAAGAAGCTATATAATGACAAGGAAAAGAAATCGGAAGTGGAAGTTGAGAAATTGGACAAGAGAAATGTAGCAATGCAAAATCAGGATAAATATGATCATGTTATCAAAAGGAAGGAAAAGCAGTATAATAGAGGAAAAAAAGAAGCAATTTGAAGAAAGAAGAAAAGAAGAAATGAAAGCATTCAAAATAAAATTAGGTAAAAGTAGTCCTGAATTGAATAGTGTCATAACTGAAAACCAAATAAAGGAACAAGAAAAGGTAGATAGTATAGTTATCCCTCAGGATCAGAATATACTGGAAGAGGAAAGTATAACAGACGACAATGTCAAAGAAGATATGAAGATGGAAAGGCGAAATTGCGGAAATAAGAAGAAATATAAAGGGTTAATAAATAATAAGAAAAAAGTAGAGGTAATTAAATCAAGAGGATGCTGAAACAAAAGAATGTTAAGAGGAAGAAGTATAAAGTAAGAAAATGTGGTAGAGTTAGCAGAAAAGACGTCAATACAGCAAAATTCGTAAATCGAAGAAAGGAAAAATACCGAACCCAAGCTGTTAACTTGTTAAATTTAAATTTTGGTGAAGAAATCAGTATCTTGGAAGATGTGACAGAAATTAAGAAGATAAAGTCACCATATTTGTGCCTGATATCATAGTATTTAGTATGTGGATTAGGAGCCAGATACCTAAAAGACATTGCGTATAAGCCTACATGTTCTAAATAGGAGTCTTATTTCCTTGAAGAATCAAAGGAAGGAAGGAACAGAGGAAGAACAGGAGAAAATTAATAAAATGCGTAGAATATGGTGGAAAAAGAAAAGACGCATCAAAAGGAAAGCATTGCGTTCATGGGAGAGAAGGATCATGCAGAGAATAAAGGAAAAAATAATAATTTCTGGGATAGGAAAATGCTTATTAAGGGAATCATTAATAAATATGTTATTAAGAAAGGAAAAGTAGCAGTGGATTTACAAGTGTGACCATATACTTAAACTGAGAATGCAGACAAAAATGTGAGGAAGAAAAAGGAGAGAAAGTGAAATAATATTAGATATAAAATGAACTTAATTGACTTATGATCTTTGAGAAAAAGAAAAAGAGAAGAATTATATGAAGACGAT
>JAGDQP010054765.1:0-13275 GCA_022664845.1 Lepisma saccharinum
ACTACCATAAATTTTGATGGTGGGCTAACTCAGTAGCTAAGCCGGGTGGTCCAAAGTTTACCAGTCCAGCCCAGAAAATCAGCAACTTACAGTTACACGTTGCACTAATTCGGCGGTCCGAGTTGGCGCTACCCGTTGTCTCCGTAAGTTTCGGACAAAGAGCTCCTGGACGGAACACACGCGGATTGCTGATAGTTATTCCTTTGCTTTTACAATTTACACCGCTGCACTATTCTTGAGAGACTGTGGCTCTTTTCGGAAAGTGCAACTAAGTACCCCTACCATATATCAAGAACTTTCGATGCCGTAGCGGAAGCGTACGAACGTCAAATACTACCCACACTGCAGCTGCCACATAATGCCTACGACGCCGGTGGCACTGTGTACTCCTGGGGCGAAATAGAAGCAAGGTAAAATCATTCCATTTTAACTGAATCAACCTTCTGTAGAATTTCTATACGTTTGATTTGTCTTATAAAATATACATCCTCGATTTTTTTTATAGAAGAATTTAAATTTTCACGCCTCCTTTTTACTGTAATGGGGCCACGGCCTGCCAGTTGAAAACAATAGTTTAGAAGATCTCAAACAAGTATCATGACAGGGATTGACAGCTTAGGGTTAACTGTTGATACTCGTATCTACATTTTTTGTCACATAAAGTTGTTGTTGTCTTTTTATTGAAAAAAGAAAAATTGGCGGACTTTCCAGCTGAAACTTCGTAACGAATAAGCCTAGAGGTAGATCGGGCATTTATTTTTTTAGTAAGTTTCAACTGGAAAGTCCGCCAATTTTTCTCCTTTCAATAAATAGACAAAAGCAACTTTAGGTAACAAAAATTGTAGATACGAGGTATCAACAGCTAACCCTCGTTATGTTTGTAAGTTACATAACATGTGTTGAAAGTTTCATTTTACATATCGCAAGAATTCAGTAGCGTAGATAGAAATTTTTCAAGGGAGGGGATATCTAGAAAATTGTATCCTTGGCAGTTATGCAACCCAACCCAACAAACATTAAGAATATATTTCATGGCTTTTTTTTCTCTTAATTTGAAAACAGCCCAATAATTATGCGGAAAAGTAATAACTCCATGAGTATATTATATCCGTATAGTTTACTTAGTTGTATTTAGCATACACTGTAAAAAGTGGGAACACGAAATGGGTGAATGTTACTCCACGTTATGGAGAAATAAGAATCGAAAATTAGCGTTCTGTTGTATTTAATCTTAAATCTGGATATAGTGTAAGCCCTTTAGTGAAAAGATTGGTAATCTTAACTCCATTTTAAAGTTTAACATTTTCTTTGTAACAGCTTAACGTTAACTGAAAATGGGTTGAAACTGGTCAAAGTGTTTTATCGGTGAAAGTTCAACTTATTTCACGCTTAAAATTCTGTCATTGTCTGATCGAAATGTAAGCTAAATTGGGAATTTTGAGGTTACGTACTTTTCTGGATGAAGTTTAATCCTTGGTTGGATATTCTATAATCCAGTACTGAATGCTCCGCCATTTTGAGTGTTTATATTGTTTTTAGACTGTGGACAGTAAATAGTTCACTGGTTAACCCTGGAAGACAAGGATTGCATTGCCGGAAAGAAGAATTAAGTTGGTATAAATCTTAAAACTATAGGAAACGTATCTCTCCTTTTCCTCACGAGACATTCCTCGTAGTAAAATCAACATGTTAATGGTTAACCACTTTCGCAGTAAAATCCTAGCTATAAAATCACTCGGAAAGCCGTGAGCACCAACTGCCTTCGTAGCTAAGTGGCGAGAATATCTGATCAGTGTGCTAGTTGACCCTGGATCGAAACCCGACCAACCTCATGCTTTTATTTATTTATTTTTTTATTTTAAAGGAACATTGCCATTTCTTCTTTTCTCTACTATCAAAAATGCTATGCTTGAAGGAAATACGTTGGAAAACACTTTTATATGCTTTTTGAAATTTTACAGAAAGTGAAACTTTGAACGTTCAACCGAAAACTAGCTGAAAGTAGGTTAATCCAAAAAGTGGATGCAGCTCAGCTGCCTCCATTTCCTGGATGAACGTTGTCTTCCATTTTTACAGTGCATTTCAAACATCAGGTTGGATTTTTTCAAGAACGAAGAGTTTCTCGTTCAACATTTACTAATGCTTATATGCTCACTTTGATGACAGTTTTCTCTAAAATTACATATGAAAATGTGAATTTTTCAAAGATATATTTATTCGTTTCAAAGTATAAAATGTAATCCTTGGTGTAGATGTGGGTGCAGGTTGTACAAAATCTGAAGCACTTTTAAGAAGTTCGGAAATCTTATATGTTTCCATTGTAATTTGAATAAAACATTTCACTTTTATTAGTTGCGCTTCGAAAGTCGCAATTAGTGTAGAATATTTTGCATACAAAGAAAAGTTAAAATTCTACTAACTGTGGAGTTTTGTTTTCGAGTTCAATGTCTTCATTTTAAAGCCTCAGATAACACTTTTGTAATATCTACTATAATTTCTTATAGTTGATTTATGTAACTACTGTATTAGACATTCTAGACCTATACTGTTCTTTCATTCAGCTCAGTGACGTATCGAAGCAGAGAGTTCAGAGGGGGGCGACCTCTCCCAAATTCAGATTTATTTGTAAACTTACATACATTTACGTGTAATTATATACAACGTGTTTTAAAAATATATCGACAAACTTCTGGAGGTGATTCCTCACATCAAAACAAAAGGAAAATTCTTCACAAAAATTTTCGAAGTGTGCATAATTTCGGAGCTGTAGGGTGCTGAACGTGTGGGAAAATTAACCTTAGAGTTTCGTATTTCTAACATCACGAACAGTAGCATGGTTCAAAGACTTTAACCTAGTTTTTGAAAATGCATATTTTAAAATTCCGCAATGGGCGCGGAAGTAGGGGCTCCCGGAATATTTCTGAAGTAAAGGTAGGTCGAAATGAGCATGAATTAAAAGTCTTCTGGTGTGACATACGTCATCCACATCATCCAATCGGACAGTGATATTCAATCTCTTTGATAACAAATAAATAAAACGTTCTATGAAATTAAGCAATTCTTACTCTTGCTTGTTATGCAACCGAATTTTATGTTTTTATTAAAAAATCGTTCGTTGAGTGGATTCTACTTGAAATATCGACCCGGCCCAAACCAATTATTGTTTCCTAGTGAAAAACACCGCTTTCATGCTCATTTCAATCAATGTTTACTGAAAGAATTTCTGTGAATCCCCTAATTTTTGGGGGGAATCCTTTGCGTGCCCATTGCGGAATTTCAAAATTTGCATTTTTGGATAGTGCAGATTTAAAGTCTTTGACGGAACCTGCTCTACTTTTCTTGATGTTAGATATATGAAGCTCTGAAGTTCATTTTCCTGCTCTTTCCGCACCTTGTAGCTCCCAAAACTATACTCATTTTGAAAATTTGCTTGAGAAACTTTCTTGTTCTTGATTTGTTGTTTTGATGATTTTCAATGAATCTCCCCCAAAGAAAAATTTGAGCCCCCTAAGAAAAAATTGGGATATATGCGTGAAACAGCATGTCTTATACTCTAATTAGATCTCGTTTTCTGCATTTTTGTAAATATTTTCATAGATTCTTCCAAACTCAAATATACTGTGACTTGTTTTTTCTTCCTTCTGACAATTTGCTTTCTTTCAAACTTTATGTTCCTTTTGTAAGAGTCTGTACAACGGTAAATCGTAGCTAAATACTAATTTATTCGAATACAAATTATAAATTCATTAAATTTATTACATGTGTTCAATGTGAGCTTGTGGAATTGTTCAACAAGGAAATTTAGATAATTGCTTCTAACACAAATTAGGTTAATTCTTTAAAATCATGGATTGCATAATACTTTTATATCTGTCTTCTCATACTTCAGATTTTATGCCATAGGTGAAATGTCTATATAATCCTAAAAAATACGCTTTCCGTAAGCGGACATAAAATATAAATGTTCCAATTGAACCCAAATAATTCAACATGAGTCGAATATGAACGGTCTTAAATACCTCCACATTGAATGATATGTTGCACAATATACATAAATCCCAGGAGGATACTGTTACAGTATGTCCTGAAATATTTTTTTAATTTCCAAGCAAACTGCTACCTCTGTCATATGCTTAATAAAATAAGATCTCGTAATTAACACCAAAATTTATCCGATTTGATATATTGCTTTCGTTAAATCCTGATATTGTTTCTTCACAACTTTCCGACCAACACCACATTAGGGGAAGATCTTCCAGACTGTTACTGAGCCACGTGCATAAACTGCTTTTTAAGAAGATATCACAAACTCATCATTGTCGTAGTTAACAACAAAGTTTTCCCATGTAGGTGATATTAAAAGTTTCATCCGCTAGTGCGGAAAATCATTCAGCTTCATTAAAAAAAAAATTTAATTCAAACTTGATCACAAATTTCAATGATTGATTTTAATGGTTAGACTCTTCTCCCCTTATAGCCTACTGAGGTAGCCGTGTGGTCTGGGGCATTAGGCCAGCGTCTCCAAAGTTGCGGGTTCGAATTCTACCTGGGTCATGGATGTTTGTGAATGTTAACAAGTTGCACTCGTTCAATCGTGACGGGTCGATATCAAAAGTTATTAACATGGTTCATAGAAAATAAAGTTTACCAAAAGTTTATCTTCTCTCATTATGATCTGAAAGACCACATTGGATCTTATATTGCTCTATATCTTAGAATGGCACGAAACAGTCCAATGTGTGTAATTTTAATTTAAATATAATTCATATCTAATGTAACGGAGACATCTGTTAAAGTTATTTCTTCTCTACATAGAAAATAACTGCTTCAACCATAGATTTTAAATGTTTTATATTTAATATTTTCTCCGTTCTACCCTCGTTGAGCCTATCAATACAGGAATTATTACATTCTTCATTACTGTCTAGAAATCGTCTTTTTTACTTTTTTACCGGCGCTATCGATATGATTATAAAAGAATTTTTATTTTACTGTTGTCCTAAAGGTTATTTACCACATCTACCTAAATGTGAAACTACAACACACAATGTACAATACGACCCTTGTTCTGTTTATGTATAAACTTAGAATCATATCAGACGGCGTAAGCTACAGTGCTGTTACCGCTCTTAAAATTAATTTTATATTTTAACTAACAATTATATGTTTCCAAACATAAGTTAGTTCTTTTCTCGTGAAAATACTCTCCTTCCAAGTTCATAAAGGTGGAGTCAAGGGGAGATATATCCCCCATATCCCCCCATAACTACGCCACTGCGCAAGATGACTTATCAGGAGCAAATTCAACACTCTTTCATTCGGCCGACAGGCATTACACAAATACATGATGAACTTAGTATCTCAATCAATGCTGTCAATTCCTCAGAAATACCTTCGAGCACTCATTTCTTACTGCAGTTCTCATTAGCTGCATTTTCCTTATTGCTGTGTATTCTTATATACTTCTATTTTATTCGAAACGAAGAAACGGAAACATTAAAGAAAACTTGAATTATAACGAATAAAATGAGATTAGTTTAGAAACTTAATTCCAGACTTACCTGATAAAATACTCGAACTTTAGACATATTATCCGCTGTGTAAACCGATTCAGGGTACGTAACAAAAACATTCTCGTTGCACTGGCGAGCGCATTTGCATTGGTTTGGTGTCCAACCTCCACTCAACAAGAGATCATCAACCTTGTTCATCACTTGGTTGTACGTTTCAGGAGTGTTGCAATATGGAGCATTTATATCTAAAAGTACATGAAAAAATTAATGGAGAGAGAGAGAGAGGGAGAGAGAGAGAGAACCAATACAAAGGCCATCTTCGAAACAAATAGCAAACATGCGTCAGTTTAAATAACATCAATTGAAAGTCGTACAGCAACAACAAGTACGACGCTCAGTGGTGAATTCAGATACTTTCACCCGAGGGGGGGATTTGAATTCATTACGATTGAATTAATTTTCAAGTAAATTACTGCTATATTTTAAGACTTGCTTTTCAACTGCTGCCAAAGGTAGCTTCATATTTTAAAAAAATAATATCAGGAACGTAACTACAATGCTGCGAGACCCCACGTTGTGTGAGGGTAGGTGTCCAGGGGGCCCTACACGCGACATATATAAATAGGTGAAAATTATTTACTGGCAAACCCAGTCAACACTGCAAGAAAAGTCGCTCAAAGCTCGATTTGAGAATTTTCTCAGATTTGAAAAAGTGAAATAATTTTTATGCCTGAACGGGATTTTTCACGTAGTCTGGAGACAACAATATTCCTGGCAATTAGCTGAAATAAGATATGAGATATTATTCTAAAAGGTCCTTATGAGTTATTGCCAAAACGCTATGCCTGGGAATTACACTGTTTTAGTACCAAAACGCCCTTCACGGAAGAGCAGATCTTGTTAGTTCAGAAATAGCCTCCAGATGCGTGCCAAAACACCCTTTCACTTTTCCAATCTAGGAGCCTAGTAGGCAAATAGGTACCATCTTTTGTTGAATCTGGCATTTAGTCACGATTAATGGATTTCCTACCTAACTCATGTTAACTGGACTACACTGTGGATGTATAGGATCGCAACACTGTATTTTCAGATAGAGAGAGGGAGAAGCCATTTACCAACCTTGTTGACTGTCTCCTTCAGCGATCTGTATTACTGATAGAAGAGAGGGGGAAGCCATTACCAATCTTGTTGACTGTCTCCTCCAGCGATCTGTATTACTGATAGACTGCCTATGGCAATCTTACAAACACCATGACATTTTTCATCAGATTTAATGTCATTGCCCTTTGTTTTGAGTATTGAGTGTTTTGAGCTTTATTCATTTCATCGTTGTAGGCTGTACCTTTTCGCTACAAATGTTTTATTGCTGTTTATCGATAAAATGTACACGGAATAAATTAACCCTAGTGTAATATGATTACGCGCTCGTTACTACATGTTACATTGTGTTTGTGTTAATTACCTACAACTCTTTTTGTTTATTTCTCACGTTTTTAAAATCATGTAAAAGGAAAACGAAGAAACATTTTTCGTTCTTTACCATCAGACTAGCTCTGAACAAGCCGTTCTGGAGTATATTGCTTGTCGACTCTTTTACCTCCGGCGTTTTCATTTTTACTCGAAGGATCAAAAGCCCATATTAACAGGGTAGGGAGAAGAGACATTTCCAGTTTTCATTCATCACTGCGTAGATCCATTTCTAAAGACAACCACTTCAGAGAGAGAGAGAGAGTGTGTGTTCTCAAAGCTGTTTTAACAGATCAACTTTTTTGTTCTTTAATTTTTTCCTTTTTATTCTATTCAATCTCCTTTCTAGTTCAAAGGGCTGGGGGACCAAACTAGTTTTTATTTGATTTCTATACCTGCTGTTTTTAGGCTTTCTTTATTCGTGAGAGTTTGGTTCTGGCATTAATCAATTTTTTGCATTTTTCTTCATTTTTTTTGTGGGGAAAGATTACATAAAATTTCAACCATACCTACGCCTCCATACACGAACTACTTCCGAGTGACCTAACATGACTAAAAAGGATTCCTTTTTATTCTTTTACTTTTAACGAACGGCTTTTCAGGATTGAAAAGCGAGGGAACCTTGGTTTGTGCTATTCACCTGCCTATCGATTCGGAAGTGGTGAAGATTCCAATGGGTTAAACGATTCTCGTTTCGTTTTGTTCTTTGCCTTTTCTGTTTCTTCTTGAGTTTGTAATCCTATTGTAACAATCGTAGTTAACAATAGTGTAGGGTTGTACGGAGCGCGCTTTTTCAATAGAATCCCCCTCCCCCGGCCGGCGACCATGTTTTGAACAATGTGATTAGTGTGTGCATGAGGGATTACACAGGCAGAAGGTAACCGATATACCAAGAGGATGTCGAGTCAGTGATGCGTGATAAAAGGGTATGACAGGGAACATAAGAAGCTTAGAAATGAATCTATAGAAATTGGAAATTCACATGTCAGCAACGCTAATGCGATGATATCGTTCAGAAGAGAATCCTCAGACAAAGTTTATGGGAACAGACGATTCAATGGATGCGTACGGAAGAGAGAAATCAAACTATGACATAAGAAGCTTAGAAACGGATCTATAGAACTTCACGCACGAATAAATCGAAAGTAGAGACTAACCTCTTCAATAGAATGTTCATTGATTCTGTTCGGTTTTGTACCCTTGCAATGAGTGTCCATGGCAGAACCAGGTGAGAGGACTTGGTCTCATTAGGGGATTACACTGGACCGGCTAATTTACCATGAAAACAAACGAAGCATTATACGAAGGGGACAGCCCTTTAACGTGTTTGAGAAAGAGGATGTGACATATCAAAGATTGGACAATGTGGGCAGGTGAAGGAGATGCACTCGACTGCAAGCACAATAGTTGAAAACCGATGTTTTGAAAAGGTTATTCGAATAAGATTATCAGTAACCAAAGGAAAATTTCAGTATTTATTTGGGCGTAAACGAGATCAATCGAAGAATAGTTTTGAAGTGGATAATGACTCGAGCACAAACCAAGAGCTTATACAACGAAGTCTTAGAAAAAGTTTTGAAAGAAGAGTCGTGAAATGGATTCTCAGCCGGCTGGAAAATCAAGAGGTTCCTAAAGAAGGTGTAGACGAAGCAAATTACCGTTGCAGTATTTATTTGTGCGTAAAGACGATTATACAAAGGGGCTTGAAGTGGAGATTTATTCGCGCTGAAAATCATAGGCTTTTAGAAAGCTTCGAGAAGAAGCGAATGAAAAGACCGGTAATTATGTGGCTGGAAAGAACATCAAAAGAAGTAATACCTACACTGACATTAGGAGAGAACGATTTCATTACGCAGTCGCTTGCAAAAAGAGCTTAAAAACCCAGGTCTTCGGCAATGTGCAGTATGATGGGAAGAAAGAAATGAAATGATCCAGATACGCACGTAGTCCGTCCTACGAGAAAGTTATACTGATAATCACACAGGCTATTTATCCAAAGAATGAAGGGAATCTCGTGTTGGGTATGAATAGTATAAAGTTGCTAGACCTTGCGAGAGTGTTCAGTGCTGGATAATACTGGGACAGGAAGGAATTCTCTTGCGGGGTCAGTGTGTAAGGATATTAGAGGGTTGATCAATATGGATAATACAGTAAGGTACGGATGTCGCAGAATGTTTGTACTGTTGAGTACCAACCATGGAAGGAAACGTTTGTGGGGTAATATGCAGATGGTAGTTTTAGGCTTGACGGGCGTTACCACTGTTGGATTTTACGGATATATACAACTCTAGAAAGAATGTTTTACTGTTAATGTAGCTTACTTGTACTGACAGTTAATGCACCTTAGGTATGGGAGTCGTGTCCATATGTTGTACGTGAGAATTTGGAACAGGGCGTCCTGGCAGGTACATGAGAGTTTGTACAGGAAAGTTGTAATATGCAAGATCCTACCAGAAATGGATTGTTTCATTGGTAATGTTCCAGTTGAGAATGCTACGATGTTATTCGCTTGCGGGTCGACGTTTGCGTATCGATAAGAAATACAGATTCGCCAAGAATCGTATAATGTATGATAGGTGAATACAACAATAAAAAGAGATACAACATTATAGAACTATAAATATGTAAAAATAAGTATACCGAACTATAAATATATACATAAATCACAGCCATATTCAATCCACTAGTGGATGAGGCCTCTCCCCGAAGGGAGGAGTTGGTCTACTGCTCCCACGCTGACCAGACCGGTTGGGAGAGGAGAGCCGAAGCTATCACTGTGATCGCCACTGTCTTTTATTCACAGGAGCTCCCCAATTGTCCTCACGATGCTGGGTCAACACCGAAATATTTGAGCCCCCATCGGGAATCGAACCCGGGACCGCTCGCATTGAAGTCGAGCGCGCTACCGACTAGGCTAGCAGGAGCTCATATATATATAACTATGGGCAACGCCCTAGCCGGGCTGGTTTACCGGTTCCCGTAAGATCACCGAAGTCAAGCAGCTCTGGGTTTGGTCAGTGCTTGGACAGGTGACCGTTGCAGTAATCCAGATGGTGTTGCCTGTGCGGCGTCCACCCAGCGTCGTAAGGCCAATTGGGAGCTACCTGAATAAAGAGGTAGCGATCACAGTTGAGAGCTTCGGCTCTCCTCTCCCAACACGTCTGGTCAGCGTGGGAGCAGTAGACCACCTCCTCCCTCCGGGAGAGGCCTCATCCAGTAGCGGATTGAATATGGCTGTGAATTATTATTATTATACAGAGCTATATATATATATATATAAATATAGATATGTATAAATATATAGACATACTAGAGTCACCGAAGGGTAAACTCCATTGACGTTGTACATGTGATCAGAACGTGATACGCCCATTGGTACAAACACATAATGCTATGAGTACGCACGAACAGTTGATGGCTACGCGGCTGAATCAGGACAGGGGGACATCACATAAAAAGCATTATAGTAGAGTAGGAAAAAGGACTGTTACTCCGCAATATACAGGGTGACAAATATGGTTTTCCAATCTTGGTTGTCTCGATTGGGAACGAGTTAGTCTAGTGTTTCGATAGGTATTAACGTACTAGTTTTGGATGTCGTAGTGTCTTTAATTCACGTTATTCTTAAAACTTTGACATCCTGTACTCCAACAGGCAGATTTACATCCCAGTACTCAAAAACAATGGCATATGATGCTTAGGTCAACTGTAGTCAGTTGAAACATGGTTTCCAGTACACTAGCACCACCTAGCGGAATAACTAGTAGTTAGAGGAGCAATATTGCAATCTTCGAACGTTAACAGACGACAATCACCATGAGTCAGAGTAACGTTTATTTTATTTTGGAACCGCAAATAAGGCATAATAATCGTAGAACCAAGAATAAAGTTGCATTATCTAAACAATTAGTTTATACTGTGCTACGATTGGTACCTTCTAATTGACAGGGCGCTTCGTGATTGGCTTGTAAGTTCTATAAAGCACCTCCATCGTCAGGCATTGAGCCCAATGACGAGGATGACGGCTGTTTGTAGCTCTTCCGCGTTAGACGTGAGTGAGAATTGTATTTTGCAGGCAATAGTTCAATGGCAGCCAGCAAGTTCTGTGGCATAAATTAACTGCTACGCCAGCATTCCCCTAGAATGCTATTGTCATAATTGTACCAACCTGTCAAGAGAAGCCTTGAGAGATGGAGTTTTAGAGACGTTAGCTTTTTTCGATACATATGAGACCCTATATAACATACTTGTAGACATGCATCCAGATCAAGACATCCCAGTAGAACACTTTATACGTACCTATATAGAAATGATTGCCAAAAACGATGATTTACATGCAATTTACGATGTGCTATGGACAAAGGACGTTGAACATGAAGTCACAGTTGCACCTTTGGAGCAGGATTACAAATAAAACGCAAAGGTTAGGATTAAGAAAATTGTTTATTGTGCAAGTAATAATTACAGTGGTTGGGTTAATAATATATGGAGAATTTGACAAACTACAAACACAGTTACAATATAATTACACATAAGTGGCGAAATGTACATGACTACAGAAATTACGTCATGTACCCATCAAGATACATGCCCTATCTTTGTACATATGTATATAACAAATAACGCACAGGATACGCACAGGACTGTATAACGCACAGGATACCAAGGTAGTAGTGCACATAAACGAAATAGTGTACTACTTTACCAGAATCCATCAACATTCAAAGTTTATCGTCTTGTAAACACGTTGTGGTACAGTAGCGGCATACGGGTTTTTGTCCTTCCATATAAACATTTCTACAAAAAGATTGTTGTCCACAAAGCGGGAATGTGCTGCTTTTAACCAACGTGTCACTCATTACGGTGCGCAATAGGAGATATGGAGGGGTATATAAACATTACTACAAATGAATAGTGTTCACCCTGTTAAGAAGATTTTTGTCATTGTATATACGCTACGGTGAACATTAGACAGGTATCGATCTGGTTTGTAAAGCATTGGTAACAATCGGAAGTATACGTAGCTAAGAGGTAATGGCGTGTTCAAATATTGTGATGGACATTTTCAGTTTACCAGTGTTGCAATGCTAGCAAAAATGTTCAATGCCGAGAGAAGATAATAAATCAGTATTCTAAAAACCAAGAATCATGTATTTTCTCATTTCTGTAACTTTGGATACCCTCGATATCCATAGGGAACTGTCATATATTGTTCCCTATCAATAGGATTTAATTTCCGGCGTTTGAGTTGTTGTACAACGACATGGCTTTTCACTTGGAATTTACATACGACACGAAAGTCGGGTTTCTGAAGAATACGATTTGGTGTAACGATTTCTTTCCTTTGAAACGTTCCCTTTCCCACCTTATACATATCATTAAATTTGATCTTCTTCCGTGTCCATTGGTTAAAGGTAACTCCACGCACTTGAACCATATGGTCAAGCTTACCTGTCGCTATTTCTTTCGGTCTGTATGCATTATTCTTCGGCCTTCAACAAGTAAATAGCTGCATTTCCCTCCCCTCAGGGAGTTCATCCTCTAGCTGACCTAGGTATTTCCCGAGCGATAGCAGGAGCGGTTCGTTACGACGTCTAACATAGATAATGCTATCGGAATCACAGTACAAGAGATGTGCTATACTAACAGTACATGTTGACTCATACAGATGTAGAAGTCCCCATGAGGAAATAAAAGCGGCAAGTGTGACATTGATTAATGCATAGGGTGTGTTCTCCGTTTCCAAATTCCGATAGGTAACAAGAAGTTTACTACCAATACGATAAACATGTTGAATTTCCAATTAAAAAGAATAGACAATTTCATTAAACACTTGAGCTGTCGTAACGATCTTTGTTTTCGGAAGGTCACACCTCTGCGCCCATTTGGCAAAGAATGAATTTAAATATACAGGGTGGTAAGGTTACGGACCGACAAACTTCGGGAAGTGATAGTACAGTGAAAAATAAAGAGAAAAAGCCGAGACAACATGGGGAAAATTCCGAAGCATTACGGAGCTACAGCCAGCCGAAAGCGTGTGAAAATGAACTTCAGAACGGATTATTGCGAAGACGAGAAATCGGAGAGTAGGCGGTTGAGAGTAAATTAGAGGAAATCACACCCGGGCTATCCAAAAATGCATATTGGAAAATCCTACAAGCAGGGCGCAAGGGATTCCCCAAAGGAAGTAGGGGATTCCCAGAAAGTCTTCCAAGTAAAGATGGGTCGAAAGGACCACAAATGGGATGAGTTGTCAACAGGTAACAATAATTCATTGCCGGCACATCGATATCTC
>JAGDQP010054766.1:1220-13274 GCA_022664845.1 Lepisma saccharinum
AAAGTGAGTTTATTAATATATCAATGGAAGGAAAAAAATACATTTTAGTAACAGTTAGCCTGCTTGAAACAGTTTAAAATTAGTCTAATTTGTTTTCGAAAATTGCGCAGTTTTATTGTTCTTAAATGTGATAGTATTTATATTGGGTACCAAATGTAATGCTTGTTTCGTCCGTTAACATGAAGGATATGACTTGGTCGATAACGAACACTATTCGAAGAAATCGAATGACTGCTGGATGCAAGGGCATTCCAAATGAGATTTGCACTTTAGTTGTCATCGCAGATACTACCAATGGTTCTATGAATTTTGAATCGGCCTAGTTAATTGACTACAGCATAACTGTTACGTAGCAAACTTTGAATACTACAAAGTGGAGAATATCCAACCCTGACTTAATTTTCTGCATCTTAGCTGAGATCCGTCCTGAAATAACAGCTTTACCTTCCAGACACATCGTGATTGGAAAGAGATGACTGGAAACGAGTGATTGAGGTTTGTTAAACCGAAAAGAGACGAAATATTTGCCAATCTTGTTAGAATATATAATCTGCTTACCTGTGAGGCAAAGTGTAGATCATCCCGAAAGGTCGAAAACAGTACGCCATAGACCCTCAAAGTGATTGTCGACAATCGGCGAATCGATTATCCTGACAACTTAGTAAGTAGAACGATTTGGAAATAGCTCAGAACATGAATTCCATTACTTTGATTATGTTCACAAGATTATGATAGAGACTGTCTTCCCGTGGTCTCAACTACGTGTCTAAATTGGACAAAATTAATCTCTTCTCATTTCTCAAATCCCCAGGCAACATTCTGTTCCATTCAAAGGGTAGGCAGCAGGATACGTACCAGGCAGCAGCCTGATATGATGTATGAGAGATTATTCCGCGTACAAGTAAGCGGAAGAACGTAACATGATCTGATTGAATCAATTGAATGTTTGCAATTCATCATTAATTCAAAGTAATACGACTTGTCCATCTCGATCGGATGAGTCAATTTTATCATAGTATGAGCACTGAAAAAAGATTATTATTTTATCCCCTATATCTTTAAAACGGCTGGTATTTCGGTTATCATTTCTCTCAACAAAAATGTTAAGTAATGTATCCTCATCAGATCATTGTTCTTATCACCTTTTCGATATCTTCAACGGTTTCTGAAGTGTTCCAGTCTGAATGACGTTATTCATAACTTAGCCTTAGTACATGCTGCCATGTTAGATGTTATTCACTAGAGTTACTTCTTTTTCTTTTGTAACTAAATATATTCATGATGGCAGGTAACTATCACCAAAACTTAGTGGTTATATATCCATCGATATCATATTTCCGACACCATTTTTATTCGGTGTATTTGCACATATCTCCAAGACGGCTTAGATTTCGACGATCCTTCCTCTGGCAAAAATGTTTAGACATCATACTGATGAAAATTATGATTTTTGGGGTCAGTAGCTTGAGCACTCATATCCTATATTAATATCTGAGTGTGCAATTATTTATTATTATTTTACGTTAGGGTTTATGTGTAATTATTTCTTCATTATCTTTTTTATTTTTCTTAGTTTTCAGACAAAATTTAACATTTTTTTCTGCACTTCGTATTGAAATGTTTATAAATTTAGTTTTCTTCGTCCAACCGTATATCTTTCTCTGTTAATATTAGCTCAAGAACGGAGGCAGTTAAAGTAAGTCAGTTTCACGAGGTGCATGCTGGTGTGGTAACTAGATAAATTCGTGGGCCCTAAATCTCCATTTATTTCTCCCGGAAGAATAGTCGCCAAGGCACGGAACTCCTCAAATATGTTACAAGCTTAGACCATAGCTACCAGTCTGGCGTATAAATGTACGTTAAGTTAAAAAAGTAATTACTTTTTATTGTTTTTTGATGGACGGATATTTTTTTCTGTAAAATAACATCTGTGCTATTTTGTATGAATTAAATTTGAATTTGATGTATGGCCTTTAGACATCTAAGGCTCAGGCCGGGATAGGGAGGAGAAAGCATTCGGAAAAGTGTCGACCAGGGTCTATGTTGAAGGTACCATCCAGGCATTCGTCTGGTGGGACAGAAAAGAAAACTGAAAAGGGCCTCAGTCAGGATGGTCGGCCGCGGGGATCGAACCCACGGCTTCCCGAATGCTACTCCAACGCTCTACCACTTAAAAAAAATGTGTTTACCCTAAGCGGGTATGGTATTACTTGTTCAACTTATTTTTACTTGTATTATTGTTGTGTGCACTTGTTCTTGCATCAGTAACTACCGACAGCACAGTTAAAATCGCATCCATGCCCGAGGTGGGATTCGAACCCACGATCCTTGGGTTGCCAGACTACCACACTAGCGAGCACGACCACCTGGATCGGCAGACCACTGAGCTACGGCGGGTCGTTTCTACTTTGTAGGATTGTTCAATGCTCCTTCTTCTGTACCTCTACGTATCTGTCTTAATACAGTCAAAGAGAGCAATACATTTTCTCGTTTCCCTCTCTTTCCTTCAACAACATATAGAATTTCACAGTAAATGCATTACTCATGGGTTCCCAATGTCCTCTCTAATTTCTTGCCAGGGTTTCCGCCAGGATTTTCAGTTTGGAGGTTAGTGTAAAGTCAAAATTGGAAGGTGTAAGTGAAGTTTTGCACAGTTTCTATTGATTTTTACCGTAAAAAATGAAGTGAGGGGTGCCATAGAGAATTTGGGGAGTGACACCCCCACAGTGTGGGTCTGGCAGAATGACTGTTTCTTGTATTCTTTTTTATGTCTTTTTTATTTTTTTTTCATCTCTTATATTTTACTTTCTTCAACATTTTCTCATTACATATTTATGTGTCCAGTTGACATTTATGCATTCAAATTCATATCTAAATTTCGAAGGCTTCCAATTCTCTTTCATCATTCTTTCGTAGAATCCACGCCCCCTCCATGTGACGCAATACTCCATATGTTAATCGTATTTATCAATTGTGTTTATCGTTCCACAAAAGCGATTCTTCTCCTTCGTTAATAGTATTCACGTCTTCATATAATTTTTAACAGTTAATATTTTTCATTTATAATAGTTCCCAGATATTTGAAACGGAATGCCTATTTTTCTTTCATTTTTTATGTTCGGTGTGGGTGATGCAATCATCAAAGTTTTTTCTACTTTCACTATTCCTGAAAAACTGAATGACGTTTGATATTTATTAGTCCAGTTATTGGAAATTTCCAGGCAGCTGTAAAAAATGTTTTGAACGCTGTTTGGTATATCTACTAATGTTTCAAATAGATGTAACTATTTGCGGTAATTCTGCAGTGGGTAAAAGGTGTCAGCAAAAAACTCCGAGAGATTTCTTTTGCGTGGTTGGAAATTCTCATTTTTCCATTTCAGTGTGACTTCCGCACAGGCGCAGAATAAGAAAGCACTTTCTTATCGGAATCAAACATGCAGTTCTGATCAAGTGTTTGCTACTGTCATTTTAATCACGAATGGGAAATACTCTTAGTGAATGGGGATTTCGATCCCTAGTTAACGGTTCGAACAACGTATTTCTGATTTTCTATACTGTTTTGATATAGTGGTTTCATCAGTGGCAATTTGGTCCAATCATCGGTAAGATGCTGTACTTCTAACTGATCAACTCGTATTCAAATCTCGCTTAAGCTTTTCTTTCTCCCAGTATTCCTAAAAGCTAAAATGGTGGTTGTTTTTTTTATTAGCCAAGTTATTCGAAATGCCCAGATAGCTATGGTTGTCTATCTTTCTCCAGGAATGTTTCGGACGATTTTTAACAATGTAGCTTTTACCAGAAATAAATCGGAATCTTTTACAGTGTACGCAGTCAACTATACCAATTCTGCATTAGTATATATTATGATCTATGACTAGCACGTCACAACGGTACCCGTAGCAACGACTACTATTTCCTTGTTCATGAGCGCTCGAAAGCAATATAGAGCTATTCGAAAATATGTATATTACTTCGATATTCGGAGTTTAGTTATTTAGAATATTGATGTGCAAGTTAATTTTGTATGAAGCTACTTTTGTAACTTAAGATTCTCAAGCGTTCATATGGTGGTCTTTGAAACCCTTCAAAATAACTGTAGTGTAGATATACATTGTGAACAATTTTTAGAAACATTTCTGAAAAAAAAAACCTAGGCGACCATAGGAGCTAGGAAGTTACCAGTAATGTCACTAATAAAAATGAGCCATCATCCTGTTCTCAGATATAATGGGAGCAAAATAAATCAACTGAAACCTGAAGCAAGATTTGGACACGGAATTGTTACAAGTCCAGTACCTATCTGACTGGACTAAACTACCAGTCATAAGAAAGCACTAGATCATAACAGGACAGAGTGTCAGAAAAATCTTGCTTGGATCCCGAAGGCATAAATTAAGTTGCTCCCACGACTTACGCCACGTTTTTAATTACATTTCTATTTTTTAATTAGGAATCGGAATCCCCATTCGTTGAGAATAAGTTCCATTTGTGTGAAAACAAGCAATTAATTTGGCTGCAGCAAACACTTGCCTAACATTATAAATGTTATTACAATAATAAAGCCTTTTACCTTTCTTCGTATGTGCACAAATCACGCTAGAACTGAAAACAGACCTTCCAATAAGATAAAAGAAATTACTCGCTACTTTTCGAGGATTTCTGTCGATAACTATAAATTATTACTACCATGTCCATTTAAACGTTACGAGATGTGTCAATGAATTTTCCCAAAGTTTTTAACAATGTAATGTTAGCAACAATTAGTTATATTGTTCTTTTTTATTTACATTTTAAGGGACCTAGATCCATCTATAGTCTAAATCTATAACGCATCTGAGGGACAATACAGCCATTCTCTCAGGGAAATGTACAAAAAAAGGCAACTTTAGATACTTATTCTAGATACCATGCCGATATTTGCTTAACTAGTGTAACCTCGCGTTAACCGAGAGGTTATCGTGCTCGCTTTCTCTGCGCGTGGTCACGGGTTCAATTCCCGCCGGAGTCCAATGAAAGGAGTGGTTCGGAGCCAATTTTACCGAAAGCTGTAAATCCCGTCCATATAAGCTCAACAGCTCGTTTAAGACTTTAATAACAATTTAATAGAACTAGGGTAAACCTCAATCAGGATAGACGTCAGCAGGATTCGAACCTTCGTGCCTCCCCGTCGCTAGACTTAATGGAGACAATGCAACGTTTCCGGGACTAGAAACCCAATGAAAAGCCGTGCGAAATATTTACGCTATTCAGAAAGAAAATAGATTAAATAATAGGGATTATTTTTCCTCTTTCTATTTTTAAAACACATAGTAATAAAAAATTAAACTATAAACTTCTAATGCGTCGTTTTGAATCAATACCTCTATAACATGTATATTCAATCATTATTGCAAAATCTATTCAGTTATATTGTATTTGTTTTTCTCTTGTCCGCTCCTATAATGGAAGCAATTAAATGGAAATAAAACCTTTTCTCCTTTTTTATTTCTGATGCAGTGTGGCCAAGCGGAATGCGGTTATTCTGCTCTTTGTCCCAAGTGATGAGGCAGGGAGGTAGTATGTGTGTAATTGTTGGATCGCGAGAATAATTGTTTCGAATCAGAGTGTAAAATAAATTTTCCTTTTTCACTCTTTTTGTTATCTAGATTTTAAAAATAACCTGTTTTCTCTCTTTTGATGGGATTTTCCCCACTTAATCAACATTAAAATTGTTTTTTAAACTCTTTTTTTTAACAAAATAAAAGGAACGTTCTGGTGGAGACAGGAATATCTTTCGAATTGTTGGTGAGGCGAAAGCGAAACGGACTGGCACACGAGGGAGTCCAAAAATCGATTGGCCAGCTGTGTTGGTTGACTTGGGCTAAACTGCGTGTCTTTCCCTTCTATAGCTGCAGCGGCACAAAGCATTACTGACGTGAGCGACCTACAAAGTTCATATCAGTAAACCAAATTGAACACACGCAACTATTCATATCTTTATCGTTTTTCTTCCTCATTTTCTTTTATTAATAATCCTACATGGTAGCATTTGTGTATAGTTCAGAAGCATGTAATGTGATTTTTCGTGAGAGCAAGTCAGAAATTTCGTAATTGGTTAGAAGGAGGGTAAAAAAAGATGAGGTTATTTGATTTGGGGACATTCAACCACTATACGTGTGTGTGCAAATGACATTAATAATAATTGGTATCTGTTATTGAATGATATATGCGAACGTGGTTGGCGACAAACAGGAAAATTTCGTGACTATACCCTTTGGCTTGCGTCATTATCGGCAGATCTGAAGGCCCCACCCACCTCGGTTTAGCTTCGCGTATTAAATATTTTGAAGCGGTAATTCTATTCCATTGTACAGTGAAGGACAAAAGTAAGTGGAGGTTGGAGCTATAAGAAATACTTGCGTTTTCCTCCAGAAGAATTGTTTCATTGTTCACCTAATAGTTTGACAACCAACATCACAGTACAAATATGCGCCAAAACATGGCATGAACATCATGAGTAGGTGAACATCACTTAGAGAACCACGAGATAGGTAGGCAGAAATGGCATTCACGTTAAGTTCTAAGAGATAGAAATTAATGCAAAGGAAAATTATAATATGGACATTATGCAGGATGCGTCACTATGCATTGTTCAGACAGAGAGGGAGAGAGAGAACATGGAAGAAGGCGGGAAAGAGAGAAAAAAGAGAGGAGAAAATCTGGAAGGATCAAAGAAAAATAGCGCAAGACATGGAAATAAATTAAATTTTAACGATATGAATACACACTCTGCGTCTCTTTCCTTCTCCTCCCCCTCTTTCTCTATCTTGTGTTTTTCTCCCTTGACGGGATAACTCTCTTTCAGGAACAATCGCGAACATCATTTACAACGTTTAATTCCTTGGAGAAAATAATTCGCAACCTAGGCGGGGAATCGAAGCGGGAACTTTGAGAATGAGTCTCACACGCTGTCCATTTAGCTACACGGACCATAAGAAAGTCATTAAATCAGCCATTAAACTTGCTACTCTCAGCGGTTTATTTATATTCATCCTAGCTTTCAGTACCTACCCTCCACGTTCCCATGGTCACTAATTTAAGACAATCTACGAAAAATGCGAAAAAAAGTAATTATTAATAATAAATATGAACATATAAACATTTATTTTGAAAGAAAAAAAGAAGATAAATCTTGACCCCACGCCGGAAATGGAACCAGGGTTTTGTATTTAGTAACCCAACGTCTAACCAATACACCAAATAGGCAAATGGAAATTGACGCTTGTCAGTCTTCTTTACGGTTAAGGATTTTTTCCACTTCCGTAGCAATGCTATCTTCCTGTCTCTTGTCGCAAATAATGAGACCGGTATCTGGTTCCTGATTGGCCTCCTGCCAGCCAATCCGATACGGACTTTACTAAGTGAACTTTTAATTAACAACATTCACTGATTTCCTTCCACCCTCTGTTAATACTACATCTACGCATACCCCGTAGGAACGGGAGGTGAAAGGGAATCAGTGAATGTTGTTAATTAAAAGTTTACTTTGTGAAGTGCGTATCAGATTGACTGACAGGAGGCCAATCAGGAAATAGATACCTGTTTCGTTAGAAGTTATGTTTCTTGTAGCAAGATTTTTTATTCAGAACCACCCTCTTCCACAGCACAAGGGAAGCTCAGATTGAAACAATACGGCGCCCACTCTCGCGTAGGCTCAGAGCTCCTTGAACTATAAGTTCCACTGAGAAGGGTTTGTCCGGCAGCTCGTATCTTGGTCTGGTGGCCAGCGTGTCGGAAAACTGATCCAGAGGTCACGTGATCGAATCCGGGCGGCTAGTTTTTTCTTCTAATCGACTATTTGAAGTTCTAAAAGTACGATTATATGAATGTAAATCCACGTAAAGCCACGTGTTGGCAAGATGTCATGTGATGACAGTAAGTATCACGGCGAGACCACAGGTTGCCAGCTCCCAGCATGGTACATTGGCTTACGAAATAAAAAATCCGGGTTCGATTCCCGGCGGGGACCAAGATCTTTCTCTTTTTCTTAAAAATATTTTTTTATAAGTTGAAATTTATTATTAATAATTGCTTTCTTTCATTTCTCGTAGATTATCATGAATTAGTAACCATGGGCTAGGGTAGGTTGGGTAAGTTTAGGTTCGGTTATGAATCATTACACTTTCGTTTCTCTCCTAGAAATTTACTTGAATGGCATTTCTGCCTAATTATCTCGTGGTTCTCTAAGTGATGCTCACCTACTCATTATTTCTTGCTCCAAGTGGAGGAATATCCTGGCATTCCATGTTTTGGCGCCTATTGTACTGTGATGTTGGTTGTCAAACTATTAGGCGTACAGTGACACAATTCTCCTGGAGGAAAACGCAAATATTTCTTATAGCTTCAACCTCCATTTACTTTTGTCGTTCACTGTACAACAAATTTATACTTTCTCTGGAGGTGAAAAGGTTGCCATTGTTTTAACAACAATTAAATAAACGAGGTCTTATTAGAAAGTAACGAGACTTGTTCTATTACAAAATTTATGAACTAGATTACAAATCAATTTTGGCTTCAATAAAATTCTCTTACAAACCACGCATTGACGGAAATATTGTACTTGCTGGTGAACACTTTGCTAAAAGTGTTGAATTAAAACTGCCTTAGGTTGGTTCTTCACGACCTGCTGAATGTTGTTGGCCATTCCAAAATGAAAACCACTGTATTGGGCTTAAATTTTATAATAATGGAAATTTCTTCATACATTGTGACGATATTTATATTTTTGTGAAACCTCGGAGATCAAGCGTCAAAGTGAGGAGTAGCACATAAATGAACTAACCGCATCCAAAAATCGCTGACTTTAAGAATTTTGATCATAATAACGCACTGTCTCACACAGAGGTGAAACGGGTCACCGGTTCAATCGTGTCAAGGTTTGAATCGGGTCATTGTGTAACCGGGTTTAGGCTTCGGATCCGGTCTAATCTGGTGACCGGATTTTGACCCGGTTGCCCGAAGGAAAAAACAGAGGTTTCAATTATTTTTGTGCATTTGAACAGTGTTTCTTTCAGGGGTGACCAGGGCAGGAGATGACTCCTAAATTTGCAGTTAATTACATTTTCCAGACAGGGTCAATTGAGCCACCGGAGCAATCGGGCCAGGTTAAGTTTAGGACCGTGTCACCTGGTCAGGCAGGATCACCAAAAGTCGCTCGATTGTAGCTCTGGTTTCACCATACATCTGGACAACAAGGACATTTCTGTGTTATCACAGACATACTTACTCCTCTGATCTGCTTCCGTGTTACTATAGTACTTCCTGTTTTCAAAAAAATGATTACCAAACTCTGGTTATTATTTTGCATTATGAAATGTTGGGAGGTTCTGGAACCAATTCTGGGGTCGGCTTTCCTTTGCTCTTGCTACTCTGTTATGCCATCTTAATTTCGTGGTGGTACGTTGAATTATGACTAATTCAACAATAATTTCCAATTTCTTCATCGAAGAAAAGAGTCGTTTTAGGATTCTGAGAGACTCCAGTTGTCCAAATGATTGACAAGCTTGTTTTCTGTATGGATGGCTCCCAGTTCAAAACTGATTGCATCTATTATACCGAATGATTCGGATCCTACTTTAACAAACACTGTAAGTTTTATCCTTAGAAATCCATAAGATCATTTAGGATATTGATATCAATTAATTGAATCATTTATATATTATACAACAAAACTGTAAATAACGTTTATAGAATTTTCATTAATTCATGATCATTTCAGTTCCTAGAGTAAAATTTTGTTTCTTCAGTCTCTGGACGTGCCTCTCCTGAGATGACTAAAATTCAATTTCCACAATATTTTGCATCAAATCGGGACTAATTCAATTCCAAAATGAGTAAGTTGAAAACAAAATTAATTTTCACATAAAGTAACTTAATGAAAAACTTTAAACTTTTTATTTATTTTTTTAAACTTACGATTGAATTGTAGCAACGATTCAGCGATTTCGTATTGTCGATTATGTTATTTCATAAAAATTGGTTTCTAGAACTTGACCGGAGGCAGAAGTGACAAGTTAATAGCCTTACTGTGTTCTCTTCTCGGAAAGTTACGGAAAAAATAAACGTTTTAAAAACTTTTTTTTTTTTCATTCTTGACCAATTTCAATCTAAATCCAGAATAATTATTTTTTTACACACCTAAGAGGTAGGCCACCCACACAACACTTTGTATGTTCAGTTGCATATAAGTCAAGGCGTCGATAAATTTTTCCATAAAATGTTGATTGTATACTCATTTTGCTCAGCTCCTGTCGTCGAGCGTGTAAGGTCAAAGATTAAGAATTAAGATTGGGTCTGTAAATCAGGTTCAAATCCTTCTCACTTCAGCCATCTTATTTGCAGTTTTACAAGGCTTCCGCTCAATGGAACCTGGAACAGAAGCTCTGACCACTAGCTTTCAAATTAATTTCCTTGGTTGCTGTTCTCAGCTCTCGGATTTTAGATATGCAGTCATTTTTTCATTAGAGATATACTTATTGGGTACTAAGTCCCTCAATTAAATTAAATATAATAATATTTTATTAAATTTGCAATCGGATGACCTTCACTTCAAATGCCTGAAGGTCTTCGCTCGGCACCACTCATTTCTACAAATTAAAAGGAAATGCAGCACATGCAATTACCTAAGTAAACTACTCAACTTAACTCCTTAGTTGGTTAGACCATCCTGTCAGGTTGCTTACCTTAAAAAAAAGGTATGGCATGGCCTTGGCTGCCTTATTTGGATTTCGATCTCGGAATTGAGTACTTAATTCAAGTAATTCACCCCTTCACTGTTGATTGATGTGTGATATTCTATCAAGTAAAATTCTGATCGAAGTTACTGTGTAATGTATAGCCAAGTAATATTAATCCAAATTAATAAAACTAACACTAATCGGTTTCCAAGATCCAATCGGAGACTTCTAGATCGGTTATGCCAGCAACTACTATTATTAGTATTGTTCTCGAAAGTATATTCTTAACTGTGCTTGTTCCATCATTCTCGAGTTATGTTTATCTCTCAAGGTGCTTCACATAACACCAATGATCAATACAAATTACAATATAATTTTGTATCATCATAACAATCACAAAATCAATCCTTAACTTAATAACACTCATCAAATCATAACTCTTAATATAACTTGTTACATTTATTTGGTAGTAACTTCAGGTAATTCATGCTGACTTACCAACAATTTTATTTAGTGAAATTAGACTTCAACATCAGCATCTACTATCGATCATTCAACAAAACAAAATCCAGATTCAAATAACTAAATTCATTGCAGCAGCTTATAATAATTCCTTCCTACCAACCGATTACTTTGTCTGACGATAAAATGAAATAAAAAAAGAGGAACGTTTTTATATATTCCATGAATTAAAAATCCAAATATATAATTAAACTCAATTCTAAATTCATCATAAATATACTCAACACATAATCAATGAAAACTCTAGTATCAAACCTCTATTTTGTAAAAACAACTCAAATAAATAAGAGTCCTAAGTTTATTGCTTTGCAAACACGGATTCACAATGACCACAGCTTACAAATAGATTTCATTTTATATCCACAACGATACTGGGTCAATAGCGAAAATACGATTTCCTACAGAGAGATGGAACACGGAGGCCACTCGCGCCAAAAGCGAGAATGTTAAACATTTGGTAATTATTACACAAATTTTAATTATTTTCTTCTACAGCATCCGATATATCAATAGTTAGTTTTGGATCCTTATCTGTTATAATATAGATAAATACGTTTTACTTTTCGTGACCATACTTTGTTATAAAATTGATCGGTTTTCTTAGAGTTAATTTCTTTACTTGAAGTACGTGATTAGGCTCTGATACATTGCTATTGCTTTTTTATTAACAGCACTTCCAAAAGGACCATAGGTTACATTCGAAAGTATGAAATTTAGCTTAAAATTTAGTATTCAAACTAGAGACAAGGACTAAAACATTGAGAATATCATGTTCTTTGCTTTTTCTACGTGAGATTGGGTTTATAATGTTTTTTTT
>JAGDQP010054768.1:0-13274 GCA_022664845.1 Lepisma saccharinum
TTTTTACTGAATCCCAATAATCAAAACTTTTAAAAGTTTGGTTTAGCCCTGTGATAAAAGCAGTAGATTCTTATCAATCCATTTGATCTTGTCCATGTTTCTTCATGAACACATTTTGAAAGCTTCAGGGCGAACTTTTCTCCTCTTTTCTTATTGTTTCTAAAATGGTATGCTGTAGCTTATAAACAGGATTGTATAAAAATATAAATAAACGTATTTATTAGTTATTATTTCTTACAATAATTTGTATTTTCTCCTATTTGCAGGTGAGTAAAAAGCACGTGTTAGAAACATGCAGTCTTCTTTTAAGATGATGTCACGTAGCCAGAGAACCAATCACATTCAGATGTAAGGTAAAGACTTTTTATTTTTCATTTTCATAGATGATGTGCCACATCCCAAGCTAGGACTAGCCTTTAATAAATTCATCCACAGTGGAGTTTGTATATGATTAGAGTAACGGGGCAGATATGAAATAGCACTCAGCAAGGGCAGGGAAAATCACTTAGCAGGCAAAGGGTATAAGGAATTTACTTACCAGACGAAGAGAATGTAGAAAAATCAGTGAGTAGAAGTACAGAGCGTATGAAAAAAAATAATCAGTTAGTAGAGGTTCAGAAAATATAAAAGTAGTTCAGGGTGTCAGGAATTCAGCGAGGAAAGAACCAGGTCCTAGTTTTGAAGGTGCCATCCCAGCACTTGCCTGACGTGACTAAGGAAAAATACTGAAAAAGCTCAGTCAGGATTTGCGGCCGCTTCTGGGATCGTTTTCAGGACCTTCCGATTTCTAAACCAACGTTCTATCAACTGGGTTCGGCACTTACATTGTTAAATGGCTGCTGTTCTGGATTAGAAATTTGTTACATAAATAAGTAATTGAATCTTATAAGAAGTTCAGTACTAGATACGTAGATACTACAGAGTGTCCGAGTATTTACCGTTCACTGAAAGTGGAAGTGTTTGCTACAGATGTTCGAAATGTGATCTGCTGACGTCCAAACGTATCTTCACATGTTTCTGCATGTTCGCAAAGACTTTCGGGTATATGGTGTGTTTAATTTTATATTGGTCGTTATTGCAGTTTGTAGTCTTTGAAGTGTAGGAGAATTACCTGCGTATAACCTCTTCTTCAGTACTCCCCCCAGGAAAGTCACGAGGACGATCCGGTGAATGAGCAGGCTACATTTCCAGGGATACGATGTGATATGTGAAGCTGTAGTGACGCGGCAGCGGTGTGAGCAGTTGCACTATCTTGCAGACTACTTGACAGAACAAAAATCAGTTCCACGTGGCCCGTCTAGTTAAAGTACAGTCATTTCCATTATACCCCAAAGAGATGAAGTTCATTAGATAATGGACTCCATGCTCCTACTATCAAGTGCAAAACTACACCATCATAATCCCTGGGACACTGGAACTGCAACTATCGAACATTCGGAGTTGTCAAACATGTCAGCAAACTGTTAGGAAAAGGGGAAAAATTACCAACCACTTGCCAATACAGATCTGTGCGTGTGTGTTTGTGTGTCGTTGCCCTCTCGGATTCATGTATTTGCTTTTTTAATGGGAAAGACCATGCACGCAGGAAATCTGGTAACAATGCTTAAGATAACCAAGCGATAGCAATAAATCAGAGGTGGAGCAATAAGATTGTGTAAATCTACGCCGATACCTCCTGCTTTCTAAGAGGTTGTCTATCCGTTGCCTCGATCGTATACGTACTGTAAAATTTCGTTTAAATTATTACATTACTAAACTCGTAATAGCGATAAAATGTGACGGAATGTCGAGTTGGCACACCCACCGAGTAAAGGAGGGTCGTTGCTATAATGATTGTGACGATTTAGTCATACGCCATATGCGCTGGTGTCAAATCTCTCATTTCTTTAGCTCGCTGCGTACAAAACACGGCATTCGCTTGCGGAGTCAATAAATAAAAGGGGAAAGTTTTATCTCCACTGCTTACGTCATTATAGAGGCAGGAGGATTAAGGATTTTTCTCCTCACTGCTTATGCCGTGGAGCCGTGCCGTTCCTTACCGAGCTTACCAACACACAGAAGATAGAGACGGGAGAAGTATTGACAATGCCGTAACCACCCCTCTGCTCTGCCTGCTAGTCAACATACCCCTTCACACCACCAAGCCGAATACAAACACTCGAAAAATAGTTCCCTTTTGTGCATTGTGACTTTTTAAACACCCTGTATATCAGCATAGGCCAGTAGAGGGTAGAGTGGAGGATAAAAACAAATAAGACAGTCTTTTGGTGTTCAACCTCGTGATTATTAATTCTCCCCCTCACATGCTCTAGTCATCTAGTGGGAGTAAGTGAAACCGAAGGTGAGGGTAAGGCTGAGGATGAGGGAAGTTTCATGAAAGTGAATTATTCTGTAATGTAGAGCTTTAAGAGCATCTTCATGTTGAACGGAACATAAGGCTAGGTACACATGAAAAAATCAAATGGGCTATGAGTAGGATTTACTGACATGCTAAATCCATAAATTTAAATAGAGGCCCACGTCCTAATGGAACAAAGTGAAACGGAGCAAAGCATACACAGATGTATGCGATTAGTAAAGCACTATTAGAAAAAAACACTCTGTTTCTCTCCAATTAGGGTCTGCACACATGCATCAGCGAAATAAGAATAATGCATATTTTCTAAAGACATTTATTTCATTATGGCTATTCTGATTTCCAATTTCAAATCTATCACATAATTTTAGTTTCATTTATTGCCTTTAGGCACCTGTGACTTGGGTTGGGATAGGATGCGGGAAGAAGTCAACCATGACCTAAGTTTAATGTACCATCCCGGTATTTACCTGATGTAACTGAGGGGAACCCCCTAGAAAAGCCTCATTAAAGATTGTCGGCCGGTAATATCGAACCCAGGACCTCCCGATTGCGAAGCCAACGTTCTACTAATTGCACTATGGCCGCTTGGATCTTTCACATGATGATGGTGGTAATTATTGATGTCCTCTCTGCAACCAGTTTTATGACCCAAAAGCTCCTTACTCTAAGGCGTACGGAACTCGCAAGTTCATCGCCGTAGTAACAAACGTTCGCCATCAGGATTTATCCTGGGCAAGATCAAACCAGTTTTCATCTCAAGCACCTACTTCTCGAAGATCCCTTCTAATGTTGTCCTCCCAACGGTCTCTTTCCCTCCGGCTTTCAAATCAAGATCAGATCCGAGCTACATGGCCTGCCCACCTTAGTCGTCGTGATTTCATTATTCTTACAACATCGGGTGAGTCGTACAGGCTGTAAAGTTCTTTATTATGCAGTGTCCTCCATTCTCCAGTCATCTCGTCCCGTTTCGGCCCATATATCTTTCTCAAAACCTTATTTTCAAATACACGTAATTTATGTTCATCTGCTAGGGTCGTACTCCAACTTTCGCAACTGTAAAGTATTACCGGCAGAATAACCGTTCTGTATATTTTCAATTTCAACTTCCTTGATATTAATCGCGATGTTAGAAGTTTCAGGACTGAATAGAAACCTGCCTTGCCCGATACTAAGCGACTTTTTATTTTTCCTTGTTACGTGTGCTCCCAAGTATTTAAACTTATTTACTTTCTGCATGTTCTCATTTTTCATTATTATGTTTCTATTTCCTTCATTCCCTGTGTTTCAGCTTATCATGTATTAGTATTTTGTTTTTTCTATGTTTACCTGTAGACCTATCTATCTCATCGCACGCTTCTTCGACTAAAACATCGGTGTTACTTTGTAGTGCCTCTATATCTTCCCCTATTAAATCTACATCATCCGCGTACACGAACAGTTGATTCAAGCATTTCAAGCCATTCAACATTAGTCCCTTTTTGTCCTCTCTTATTTTTAAAATCACATATTGTAAAGCAAAGTTAAACAGTAGTGGTGACAAGGCATCACCTTGTTTCAATCCGTTACGAATCTCGAAACTATCTGCGTTTGGGGTCGCTGAGACATATCCTTACAAGTTGAACAAGTTTCTTCGGAATTCAAAATTGTACCAGGATACTGTATAGCTTTTCCCTCTTAATCGAATCATAAGGCTTCTTAAAATCAATGAATAACTGATGAACAGTCCCATTGTATTCCCATCTCAAGGCGAAAATGTGGTTCAACGTGGATCTATTTCTTCTAAATCTACATTGGTGATCTCTAATTATTACATCTACGTATACACTTAGACGAGTTAGCAATATATTACTTAATACTTTGTAACAGGTTAGAAGTAACGAGATTCCGCAGTAATTATTACAGTCCGATTTATTGTTTCTTTTTATAAATCGGAATTATTATTGAGGTTTTCCATTCCTTTGGAAGCTTCTCCTTTATCCATATAGCATTTATCAATTTATGCAGTTCTTTGATTAATTCCGTTCCTCCCGCTTTAATTAATTCGGCTGGAATATTGTCTATTTCTGGTGATTTGAAGACCCGAAAGCTCCTAGAAAAGATAAATCAATGGTAATTTGCGATTGCCCTCCATCGGATTCAAATGTCCTAAAAACGCCATTTTTAGTTTTGAATAGATTCAGAACCACTACGCTCAATATGTTCTTACAGGGAATCAAACGCGGGACACAAGGCGATAAAAGCGAAACCATCCTTCCATCGGATATATCCATAGTTATATTTTTAAGTTCCAATCCATTGGCAAAACTTATACCTAAACACACACATTATTAGAACGTGAATACAAAGCATCCTCCCCCTGCGCAATCTAGTGGCGAAAATCTTGACCTACAAATCAGCATTGTTACAGTGATAAACTATTTGCGACCCTGGGCTAAAGTCTCTGTTACTTATCCTCTGTAGCCATAGAAGTAAATCATTTACCTTTAGTGGGGGCTCTGATCTGAAGCCCCTTTAACGCCCCCCCCTCCTAATCCGGCTCCAACATCAAAGGAGTACGAAAGTTCAAACTCATGTTCGCATCGGCCAGGATCTTTACTTACTCTCACCAGGCGAATACTGGAATGGTATCTTAACAAGAAGTTACATTTCCAGTCCCTTTGTGCTTGTCGACGAGTACCATTCTTTAATTGTGTTTGTGCCGAGAGAACCATTAAAGATCAGAAGCGTGAATTAATAAATGGTTATTGTTTTATTATATATTATTATCTTTAAAGATTATCTTTTATTATAAATAATAAAATATTATTTTATAATCATAATAAATGATTATTTTTTATTATTTATTTATTCTTTATAATAAATAACCAAACAGCTTAGATATTATTTTGGTTTGGAAACACTGACATAAAAAAGTTATGTATGTCTCGTTTATAAAGTACCGTAAGGCGGCAGAGCTGTTCGTTCAACAAGATCTGAGGGGGGAGGGATATTATATGGGCGGGGAGGGATATTGCATAACCGCCTTCGCAACGGAAACAATAGTGTACTCTCAAACAGATCTTGTCTCATGGAGAAAAAGAGAAAGCTGCTGGCTAGCAAGCAAGCCTAGCTGTATGTAGCTGGGACTGGCTGCATGGCTTTTTTTAAAGTAGATTCCAGCCAGAAAATGCTTTCGAACTTTTGAATATCGCATTCGTTCGTCAACGACATTCTCTACGCTCGCTTCTGCCACACGAGAAGAAAAAAATAACAAAAAACAAAAGCACATGGAGAAAGGGAAAAAGAGTAGTAGTTGGAATCTTTCCTTCAAGGCAAACGTAAATCAAGAAACCAATTTCTTTCCAAGGGAGTTATTGCCTCTCTCGTTGGATTTTCTCTTATGTTTCATCCCGTCCGCCCTCCGCCTGTGCAGTCTCCGTTTCTTTGTCAAATGTTCTTGTCTTCTGGTGCTGAGTGCCAGTGTCTTAGATTCTTGATCAATTTTTCTTCCAAGAAAAAAATATATAACGCATGTTACTGACATAAGAATTGAAAGGAATTGAAAGAACCCGGAGCTTCTGGACCTTCTGTCTGTGATCTACTTCGAAGACCAAGAGATATACGTTCTTTCATGTAAAATGGACAGTATATTACCAGAACTATTCGTTATATTACTTGTATAGTTCAAGACAAAACTAAACAACCCTGACGTCATATGCTTACTATGGGATTCAAGGTTGTTTAGTTTTGTCCCTGACTATACACTAGCTGGACAGCTAACCGGAAGGTCTAATGGGAAAAGTAACTACTGAATTTTATCAATTTTAAGTAAGAGAAAAAATAATCAAATGTGTGATATATGCAGCATTAAAGACGATATCCGTGACGAGTCAATCAATCGATATATCGAAATATGGAACATTGCTGATCGTTCAGAACAGAAAATAGTTTAAATCGAATGACACTCATATCGAAATATTGTTAAGAGAATATAGCTGATATCGAAATATCGTTCAAAATTGATTATCATTATTACTGAAACTACTTTCGAATGGAATTAAAATGTATTTTATTTATGGTTTTTATCCATCTTTGGTCAGGCACGTGTCCAAAAGTTGGTTTTGGGAGGGGTCCACGGGCTTCCGGGAGGGAAGAGCCGAAGGTGTGTCTGGGCATGAAATATATATTAAATACAGATAATTAACCCTAGAATTATACTAATTTTGCCAAAAACTTTGAATTTAAGGAAGGTGGACCAACCCCCTAAATACATCCCTGTCTTTGGTTCAGGCCAGTGTTCGATTTGCCAGGGGGAATGCCGGGGATATTCCTTGGCGCGTGAGGACTTCATCCCCGGTTGTTGATCCCGAATATCACCTCAACCAGGGATAAAATCTTTATATTTCTACCCAAACAGCCAGTATATTAAAACTTACCATCAACCCAGACGCTTAGGATCCCCCCTTCGTAATTTATAACATCGAAAACTGGTTCAGGCAATGATGTAGGGAATAAGTCAGTCAGAACCTAGCTTGTAGATACCATCTCGTCGTTGCCCCTGTATTACTGAGGATATCTCCTAGGAAAACTCCGCTAGATTCGAACTCAGGACCTTCTTAATACGAACCCAAAGTGCTACCAACTGAGCTACGGCCATAGCTCAGTTAGTAGAGTGTTGGCTTCTCATTCTGGAGGTCTTTTGTTCGATACCAGCGGCCAATCATTCTGACTGAAGTTTTCCTCAGTTACACCAGGCAAATACCGTTTAACTTTCGTCTGGCGGACTTCTACCCGCATCCTTTCCTCTATCTTATCCTGGCCTTAGCCATTATATGTTTGAGAGGAGAAAATCTGCAGCGCTATTTAGGCTATGTATCTAAAAACATTACATAACTAAATAAATAATATCATAGTACAGTTTTAGACTTCTCGTTTTCTGTCAAACATAATTAAGGACTCTTTTTCTTCTTACGCACGTATTGAAGAAAACGAAGTTTATTATTAAAATGAGTGGTTGCGACCGACACTTTATAATATGGGATGCCAAGATCGATCCCCATGGGAACACACTGAATGTAGTGGTTCATAATTCACCTAAAATTGTATAGGTTTCATCCTTAAGACATCATCCCCAACGAATGGAGGACAATGAGAAACTACTATTGGTTCACCTTGTTCAGAAGTCTTCGGGTCATGTAAACTTACTTCCGGGTATAACACTCACCATCACCACCGAGAAAACACACGCACACAGTATTTGTCCACGGGATCGAACCGGAGACCTGACGCACAAGAGGTGAGCGCACTACCACTGAGCCTTTGCGCCCGGTTGGCCTCTAGGGTGTTTCACTATAATAATAATAATGACGATTTCTTTTGGTCGTCTTGTGCGTCTTAGAGATACAGGAACCATTTGGCTCAACAATGCATTCATGTACATGCACAAATGCATCTTCTCTGCAATTGTGTTCATTTTTTTATTGTGTCGCAACAATGACACATTGTGTCTGAATCACACAACTGTGGATTGCGTAATCATTTCATCTGCTGAGAAGAATAAAAAAAAGTTATTGACAACAGAAGTCACGTCACCATGGGAAGTTGCAGAACAAAAGATGATTATTAGAATCCCTCCGGCAACGAACGGTATTGCGTTTACGAATGTTTCTGTAAGACAACGACGGTCGCTCGGTGTCTTAGTTTAATGAATTATTCTGGTCAGTATCGTCTGCGTCTCCAAACCCATTTCGTATCGGTGGGATGTCGTCCCTCAGTGAGCCCAACTTGTGAAGCATATTTTGATGTTAGTGTCTCGCTTACTCTTGTGAACACTTCAGCATCCATCTTATTTTTTTCGTTCTTTTCCATATCCACGTTTGGAAGACTGTCTTCAGGGTTTCGTAGGGAGTCCGCGTTTCGGTTCAATATACCACCACGCCTCATTATAGATAGACTTCGCACACTTCCCCATTTCTTTAGTGCTGTTACTACCCATACACTTCATTTTATCTTTACTTCCACATTTCTGTCTGCGCTAAAACCAGTGTTCGATTTGCAGCGGGGGATGGCTCGGATTATCCCCCTCTCGGCAAAAATCTTTCTGGTACTTTTTTTTTTCAGATATACACCTCTAATCTGGGATATGGACGATCCCAAAATACCTTATAATACATATCTTACTAATTCTTCCCCCTCTCTGGAAATTACACAAATCGAACACTGGCTAAAACTAATGGGTTTTTGTGAGGTTGTGGCCAGAACTACCTAGCGGATTGAATTCAAAAGCACGTGCTGCTGTACCTAGGTACAAAAACCCATTAGTTTCAGCGCGGACAGAAAAGCGTTCTATCTATAAGGAGGTCTATGCTTCAGCACCTAACGCTGTCCAGTATCTTTCTCTCACTCACTCACTCACTCTTTCTTTCTTTCTTTCTTTCTTTTCTTTCTCTCTCTTTCATCTCTCTTTCTTTCTCTCTCTCTTTCATCTCTCTTTCTTTCTTTCTCTCTTTCATCTCTCTTTCTTTCTTTCTCTCTTTCATCTCTCTTTCTTTCTTTCTCTCTTTCTTTCATCTCTCTCTTTCATCTCTTTCTTTCTTTCACACATATACGCAGTGCATGAACTGAGGCCTCTTAATCAAGTCTTTGTTCATCAGTCCATAGGATTTCTTTGTGAAAACTTTTTGGCCTTTTTTTTTTCACCTTCCATATTCTTATATATAATAACACTTCCAAGATAGTTGAAGCTGGATTGCTGTACACGTGACATTTTTAATCATGGATAGTACATTCGAAACACCACGCTTTCATCTCATCAGTTTCTGACGACGGAGCGAAAATCGTCTCTGAAACGTCGGTAACACTCGTTTCGTCAAACAATGATTAAAAATCTATAAAAACCTAAGTCTGAATGCTACATACTAAGATAACAATAAGACTGTGAGAAGCATTAAATAAGAGCATATAGTTTTTTTTGTTTTTTTTATTCACTAGAATACACAATTATAGAATTTCTAAGGTAGAGGATAATTATGATTTTGAATATTATGTCCCTTTATGTGTATGATATAGCTTTAAAAGATTTGGATTAACTTTATTCAGTTTGCAGATAATGCGATGGAACCAACAAGATAGAGCTATCGGTCGAGTGCTAACCTTGTAATCTGGAATACCCGAGTTTGATTCCCTCTGTGCCTGCCATCCTGACTGAGTAGAGGTTGTCTCTGTTTGTCCTGATCCACACATGGCAAATGCTGGGATGGTACCTTGAATAAGCCAACTACTTCCTAAATCTTTCCCATTGTTGTTAAATGTTCAGTGTAAAATGGCAGAAATTGGGTTTTATCTGTTAAATAAATAAATAAAAACTGCATCAAAAGGGAAAACTTATACCGTATCCTGGTACGGTTTGGAATTCCGAAAGAGAGAAAAACAGGTTCAACTAGCGAGGACATGTCTCAACGACCCCATAAGCAGAGTACAGATAGGTAATAATATGTCAGGTAGTTTCAAGATTCGCAACGGATTGAAACAAGGTGTTGCCTTGTCACTACTACTGTTTAACTATGCGATTCAGAAAATAAAAGAGGACAAAAAGGAACAAACGTTGAATTGCTTTTGAATCAACTGTTCGTATACGCGGATGATGTAAATTTAATAGACGACAATACAGATGCACTACAAAGTAACACCGATCTCTTAGTAGAAACTTGCGATGACTAGGTGTACAGGTAAACATAGGGAAAACAAAATACATAATAACAAGCCGAAATACAGGGAATAATGGAAATAAAAATATAAAAATTAGAGATTAGGTCATAGAGAAAGTAAATAAATTTAAATACTTGAGAGCACACATAACAAGCAAAAACGAGGTCACGGAAGAAATAAAAATTCACTTAAGTGTCGGGCAACGCATGTGTCTATTCAGTCCAGAAACTCCTAAACTCGCGATTAATATCAAGAAAATTGAAATTGAAAATATAGAGCATGGTTATTCTGGCGGTAATACTTCACCGTTGCGAAAATTGGAGTACGACCCTAGCAGATAAACATAAATTACAAGTGTTAAGGTCTTGATATACGGACTGAAACGGGACGAGATGACTGAAGAATGGAGGAGACTACATAATGAAGAACTTCACGGACTGTACGACTCATCCGATGTTGTAAGAATAATGAAATCACGACGACTAAGATGGGCAAAGCATCTCGGATGGGGAAAAACGAAGTTTATATTCCAACTTGATTGGAGAGCCAGAGGGGAAAGACCGAGACATCGTCGGGAGGACAATATTAGAAGGAATTATCGAGAAGTAGGTGTTTCTGATGAAAACTGGCGAGTTCCATAAGCCGCAGAGTGCGTACAGCATAAGTCATGCAGACATGAATACCTATATTCTTTACAAATCTACGTCCTATAGAGGGCGCCAAGAGGGGTAATATATTAAAAAAAAATAGCTGCCTATATTAACTGGAAGATACAGAGATAGAGGTTGGAATATTGGGGCGAAGTATACAAAAAGTGCATTTTTTATCATTCAATCAACGCAAGTCAATTCTGCTTGCTTTCGTCCTGAAATAAAACTACCAAGATGTAGCGTCACCTCCCATACGTACTTAGGGAGCCTGTACCCCTCACCCCCGCCGATTTTTTTTATAATCCACATAATTGTTCATATTTTAAAAACAAACTTAATTTCGGGGGTCCAGACCCCCTAAGAGCCTTTCTGGCGAGGATTGCAGCGCTATGACAGGTGACGTTACATCTCGATAGCGTTTATTTCAGGTTGAGGGGAAGCAGAAGTGACTTCTGTTGATTGAATGATAAAAAATACACTTTTTTGTACACTTCCACCAATATTCCAGCCCCTGTCTCAGTACCTTTCAGTTCAAATGGGTAGTTGATTTTTTTGTCTATTGCCTTTCTATAGTACGTAGATTCTCCTAGTTAAATTTCAGGGTAGGTTTCCATATGATCTCATAGATCGCTTATTTCCTTGTTAGCTTGTAGTATGCCTGTACTATTTGACAATAATTGAAAGGTCTATCTATATAAGTTATAACCTGACAAGAACTACTAATCGTTAAAAGTTAGTAGGAACCTAGTATAACACTACGTACGCCCTCAAATCTTGGCTTTACACCCTCCAAATGAAAATCTTGACATAATCCCTGGCTACACAACTAGGATTCATCTTGTCAATTGTGTTTCTGGCCATTATTTGTCATCTGAATCCACCATAACTGCAGTTATCTTCTAATGGCCATTATTTTGTGTCCCGAAACCCTGGGTGTATGTTTTATTTTATGACTTCTGGTTCTTTTTAAGAGGAGAGACGCTGTTCGGGAATTCAAGAATGCCTGAGTTGTAAAAATAAACAAAAACATGTTATTTACAGGAAACCTTGTATTGGAACTAATCCATAGAGGAGCGTGCGTATACACTCGTAGGCAGACCGAATCGAATGAAACAAAAATGTCTTTCTTTTGCGAGTATGCCGAAGTCCATCCTCTTTAAAAACGCGGAAGTCGTTTGGGTGAAGTGTGTAGATGGCGTGGGCGACGTTGAATTTCGCTTGCTGGCAGCCCACAGTAGAAGGCTCTTCAGCAGTTACGACTCCCCGGGTGGAGTGCTTTTTGTTGGGATCATTCGTAAAAGGGAAAGGGGGAGGTATACGTCAGCAAGCACCATATCAGAAGGGGCGGGGGGGGGTTATAAAAGGGCTGTGGTGGATAGTAAGTGCTGGGTTGGAAAATAAAATAAAAAAGAAAGAATTCGCCAAAAGTAATGTTTGGTAACGTAAAGCAGTTGAACGCAGATATTGTGGCGGTTTCTACGTATTTTCACAATCTTGCTGAAAATTGCAAAACATCTTTTGTGTGGTTCTCGTAATGAAGCTTGGAAAGGCTTCTTTTTTTTCTTTCAGTTTTTTTATATCCCTTTCATTTTCTTCACAAAACTAGCAGCGTTTACAACCTTTCTTCCAACTTTTCTCCTGTCTTCTTTTTATCTCTACGCCCTCAGATGTGTATTGTTCACTATCATGTTATTTCTGTTGTACCTTCTCTGTCATACAATATCCAGTAGCTATATAACCGGTTCCTGGTTTCGTTATTACACAGTCCTCTGTCTATTTTTCACCTTCAAGGGCCCGACTGATTTCTTTTGTAAATATTTACAGTTGTCCTTTCGCATTTCACCTTTATTTCATTCTTTTTTTTTTCTAACGCGAAAATAAATTGAATTATTTGCCATATAAACGTCGTGATTGGATGGATGGAAATATTGAACCCTGTAAGTGACATTTTTTTTTGTAGGAAGATTTTTAAAAATATCTCCTGAATTAACCTTTAAATAAAGCGAAAAACTCAATTTTGTACAGCACCTGCATAATAATAATAATGAACCATCTATAGTTTAACTGCACTAATATACTTATACACAACAAATATTATCTATATAAAAATATAGTACTTACTGTATGCAAGATCGCCTTGAATGTTTTCTTTTTGTACTGTACTAAAAAAGGTAAAGATATCCCCTGCGTGATGCGCACGCACAGTGAACGGCGCACGGGGGATGTGGAGGTAACACTCTACATATTCTAGATCTAAGGTACTAAGGGAAGTGGAGTGGTCAGTCCCACGCTCGACCGCCTTTACCTTCCCAGGTGCCCAGGAATACCAAGAACACTTGTACTCAACTTGATAGGAGGCTGAGTGCCAGGGATGAGAACACTGCGAGAAAAGTCTCGAGTGTCCTAACCGGGATTTGAACTCGGACCACCCGATTCGTAGTCAGATCCGCTAGCGTCTGAGCCACAGGGACACCATTTGTACTGTACTAAGAAGTTAAAGTGTATTCGTGATAGAATTGATAGGAACAAATTATTGCTGTCATTCTATTAACAATCACCCTGGAAATTCGCGACTCGAG
>JAGDQP010054769.1:0-13274 GCA_022664845.1 Lepisma saccharinum
GACCACATAAGCAGAGTACAGATAGGTAATAATATATCAGATAGTTTTAAGGTTCGCAACAGATTGAAACAAGGTGATGCCATATCACCACTACTGTTTAACTTTGCGTTAGAATATGCGGTGTTAAAAATTAAAGGGGACAAAAAGAGACTATCATTGAATGGTTTGAACCAACTGCACGAATGATGTAGATTTAATAGGGGACGATATAGATGCACTACAAAGCAACATCGATGTCTTAGTACAAGCATGATATGAGATAGGTCTACAGGTAAACATACATAAAACAAAATACATGATAACAAGCCGAATCATAGAGAATGAAGGAAATTAAAACAAGAATTAGGGATGAGGTCATAGAGAAAGTAAACAGATTTAAATACTTGGGAGCATACGTAACAAACAAAAATGAGGTCACGGAAGAAATAAAAAGTCACTTAGTATCGGCCAGCGCATGTTTCTTTTCAGTCCAAAAACGTATAACATCGCGATTAATATTAAGGAAATTGAAAATATACAGAACGGTTATTTTGCCGGTAATCACTTTATGGTTGCGAAAGTTGGGGTACGACCCTAGCAAATGAACATAAATTAAGTGTGTTTGAAAATAAGGTTTTGAGAAAGATGTACGAGCCGAAACGGGATGAAAATGATTGGAGAATGGAGGAGACTGCATAATGAAGAACTCCATGGACTGTGAGATTCACCAGATGTAAAAATAATTAAATCGCGACGACTAAGGTGGGCAGGCCATGTAGCTCGCTTGGGAGGAAAACGAAGATTATATTCTATCCTGGTTGGAAGGTCGGATTGAAAGAGACCATTAGGAAGCCCGAGACGTCGTTGGGAGGACAATATTAGAAGAGATCTTCGAGAAGTAGGTGTTCGTGATGAAAACTAGCTTGATATTGTCCAGGATAGAATCCAATGGTGAACTTTGTTACTGCGGCGATGAGCCTGCAAATTCCATAAGCCATAGACTTAGTTAGTTAGTTATTTTAAACGTTGTAGAGATTTGCAGCTTTCACTCTGAGCCGCCATATTAAACAAAAACTGCTCAAATTAGTTTTCTACCTATAAAATCTGAGTGAATAGTCCTATTGTAATAAACTTTTTCTTAAGTTGCTCGAATTTCCCAATTATAAATTATAACAAACTAGTTATTTTAGGTGTTATAGGTAATACTAGCATAAACTCTGAGCTGCCATATTGGAAAATGGCCGCCTAATCAGTTTTTTGGCTATCACTTTTAGTAAATGCTCGTATGATAATTTTCTTTGGTTTAATTGCTAATAATTTAATTCTCCAAATATAAATTATAACGAACCAGTCATTTAGTGTTGAAGACATTAGTAGTATGAATCTCAGCCGCCAAAATCAGTTTGTGGAGTATAACCTTTGAGTGAATCATTGTATTGAAATCTTTCCCTAAGTTATCATCATTCTCCAAATGTAATTTTTAACGAACTAGTTATTTTAAGAATTGTACTCATTACTAGCAATGCTATTATTTTCAGAGTTAGTAGCCAATAAAAAACGTGCTCAACAAGTGAGAATGTGTCTCAGCGACCCCATAAGCAGAGTACGGATAGGTAATAATATGTCCGATTGTTTCGACATTCGCAACGGATTGAAACATGGTTATGCCTTGTTACCACTACTGTTTAACTTTGCATTATAATGTGCGATTCAGAAAATAAAAGGGGACAAATAGGAACTAACAATGAATGGCTTGAATCAACTGTTCGTATATGCGGATGAGGTAGATTTAATAGGGGACGATAAAGATGCACTAGGAAGTAACACCGATGTCTTAGTAGAAGCGTACGATAAGATAGATCTACACTGCAAAAAAATAGCTGTGTTAATTCAACACAATGCGGTGTCCCAGCGTGACTACCACTTTTTATGTGTTAACACAACACAACACACGGTGTTTTTTTCTGTACTGGTCGAGTGAAAAAATAACAAGTTACGGTCGTAGCGAGATTTGAACATGGGTTGCTCAGTTAGAAATCGAGCGTCTTACCGACTTAGCTAAATCGTCAGACAGAAAAAGCACTAGATCCAAACGATATTTACTGAACAATATTTGAATTAAACGATTGCACTATAGATTTAAACAGTGTAGGGGATCAAATGTATATTAGTGAACCCCCAAATCAAATTAAACTACTTGCACGACTTATCCCATGGTTTAATTCCTATTTGTCAATTTGGAACCAGAATTTCCGTTCACTGAGAATGTTCCATTTCTATGAAAGCAAGCAAAATGGCAACAGCAAAACACTTGAGCAGCATTACTGCTTTCTTATCGTAACATCTCAAATGCTGTGCTTGCTTTCATAGAAATGGAACAAATACTCAATGAATGGGAATTCTGATCCCTAATCGACCAATGGAAAAGCGATTAAATCATAAGTTATTAGGCTTTATTTGTGTTTGGGATTCAGCAACATTTTTTTTTTATCTCTATACTGTTTGAATCTAGTGCTCTTTCTATATGACGATTTAGAAGTCGGTACGATGATCGACTTCTTACTGAGCAACCCAGGTTCAAATCTCGCTGCAGCCGTAATTTCTTTTCTTCCAGTACCGTAATTAACACCGTGCGTTGTGTTGGTTTAACACAAAAAGTGGTAGTCACGCTGGTGCACCGCATTGTGTTGAATTAACACAGCTATTTGTTACTGTGTACAGGTAAACACAGAGAAAACAAAATACATGGTAGCAAGCCGAAACACTGAGAATGAAGGAACTAGGCACATAATAATGAAGAATGAGAACATAGAAAAAGTAAATAAATTTAAATACTTGGGAGTATATGTAACAAGCAAAACCGAGGTCACAGAAGAAATAAAAAGTCCCTCAGCATCGGGCAACGTATGTTACTACTCAGTCCAGAAACTTCTAACCTCGCGATTAATATCAAGAAAGTTGATATTGAAAATATACAGAACAGTTATTCTGCCGGCAATAGTTTAAGGTTGCGAAAATTGGAGTACGACCCTAGCAGATGAGCATAAATTACGAGTGTTTGAAAATAACATTTTGAGAAAGATACACGGGCCGAAACGGGACGAGATAGCTGGGGAATGGGAAAGACTGCATAATGAAGAACTGCACGGACTTTACGACTCGCCCGATGTTGTAAAAATAATTAAACCGCGACGACTCAGATGGGCAGGGCATGTAGGGAGGAAAGAAGATTATAGTATATTCCATGGTGGTTGATAAGGCGGAGGGAAAGAGACCTCTGGAAAGACCGAGACGACGTTGGGAGGTTAACATTAGAAGGGATCTTCGAGAAGTAGGTGTTTGTGATGAAAAACTCTGTTCATCTTGCTCAGCATAGAATTCTATTTAGAACGTTTGTTACAGCGGCTATGAACTTGAGGATTCCGTAAGTAAGTAAGTCAGTCATTAGTAGCAATCACTGTGAGCCACTATATTGGAAAATAGTCGTTCAAATAAGTTTTCTGGCATTAACTTCTAAATGAATACTCCTATTCTAATTATTATTTTTTAAAAGAATGTTTCATCATTCTCCAAATGTAAATTACAGTGAGCTACTTGTAGGAATTAGCAGCTTACAGTTTAAGATGACATATTGAAATTAATGGTCAAAATCAGTTTTCTGATCATTACGCTTGAGTGAATGTTCCTATTGTAATTTATCTTTCTTAAAAATGTTAGTAATTTAATTCCTAAATGTTAATTACAACTGATTACTTATTTTAAGGGTTGTAGACATTGACAATTTGTACTGAGTCGCCATATTGGAAAATGAGGTCCAAGATATGTTTTTGACTATAATGTTTGAGTGAATTGTCCTTATAAAGAACAGCTATTAGCTGAACCTCGCCTGCTGAAATAAAGGAAATTAAAGGAAATTAAAGGAAATTAAATTAAATTAAATATGTTATTTTATTTTTTAATTTAATTTCCCACAGATAAAAAATACGTTATATTTCAGTTACCATCATTAGTTGAACCTGTAAACCTAAGGTACCTTTCACAGAAATATTTTTATGGTGCATTTCAGCGAAAAGTGGACATTGCCACGACAAAACAAAACTTATTTTTTGTTTTAAGTAATATCGTGTTTCGCACGCACAAGTATCCAGTATTCCAGAAACATGATGGTTTTAGCCCTGAGTTACGTGATGCGGTAGCCATGTTGTTTGTTTAACACATCTCGGAGTTAAGTTGTACATATTTTTACCGTATTTACGCTGGACATCACCACCAGCGCAATGTTTTGAAAGAATTTGGTATATGAGCACATTAAATGTCAGTGTCTAACAAATAGTTGAGCAGACAGATACATTCAAAATATTCCGTACGCATACATATTTCAATGAATATTTTGGAGGTGGTTTACCTTGTTACGTCCGTTACGCAATTACAAATAAATTAGCGCTACTTCTAAACCAGTAGCTACTTTTCTACAATAGTTGACGAACTTCTAATGCTTGTCAAGTGTAATAAATTGCTGCAGTCAAACCATAGGAAAGTAAGACAACAAGTGAGAAAAAAGCGTAACGGACGTAACACCCTAGCCTATATACAGTGTATACCACGTAAAAATGACACGTTCATTGAAAGTTGTTGTTACTTTTACAAGCAAAATCTTACAGATTGTCATCGACGTGCATTAACATATATATTGCCCTTGTTTGTATGGAACGTTCGACTTTGCGTCAAACAGATGTATGCAAAGATTACCAACCATAATGATACAAACATTACAAAACAGGGAAGGGCAATTTTACGTAGGTTACAACAAAGTTGCAAATATATTTCTACAATTCATAATAATTTTAGGAATGTTATTAGCACATAGTTGTCAGATAATTTACAGGATTAAATGGATGTTTATATATTCCACTGTAAGCTCTTTTTATTCTTGATTTTATTTTCTGGCTCTGTTCTCATCAGGTCAATCTGCAAACATCGATAAACCAGCCGTTCCGTGTTATTATATTTCTTTGTCCGGGTCTTCTGGAAACTAATTTCTAAGCATGAACTATAAATGTAAGTAGTCCTGTATAAATCTGCTCTATTCTGAGATGCTGAGAAGATTCATGAATGTGTATCTTCAAATAATGGACATTATAATTGAAATGATTCCACATTATCACAAAAAGCCTATTCTTGACTCACTCACGTAACATAGTCATACTCTATTTTTATGTGGAAACATTGGAAAACGGCAAATTAAGAAGCACAAAGGAAAAGAGCATAGATTACAAGCAAATGAAGAGAAGAAAAGCAGCAATAAAGAAAAATGCCAGAGATTACAGACGAAGATTTAATCTAGTTGCAACAATACTCACACAAGCATATGCGAGAAAAGAAAGAATGCAACGGACGAGAAGGAGAAGGAATTCATGTAGACCCACCTATATCACGTTCAAAAATTTTTACCTACAATTATATGTTAAACAGGCTAAAGAAGACTCCCCCAAAATCATCAAGAGAAAGATGCATAGTCTCTCTTCACTAATAAAGGGGCTTCCATTCCCTAAGCAAGAAGAAATAATGGAGAAAACTAAATATTTTACAGTTATGATATAATTTCCTGACAAAGCTCTTGAATCCTATAAAGTACATAACAGTGTCAAAAGATGGCAAGAAATATGCGATGACGATTATGCGAAGCTTTGGGAGGTGATTATTAACATTAAAACAAGGAAAACGTTCCTGTGAGAAAATTCCGAGGCATGAGTAGTTTCGGAGTTATAGGAGCTCAAAGTTACGGCGAGATAGTCACAAATGGCGTCATAGCTCGACACATAATCACATAAATAGCTTAGCAAATGACAATGAAGTAGAAATAAATGAACATATTTAAGCTATTTTTATGATTGAAAATCCATCTTAAAGAGGATTTATATGCCCTATTAAACTATTATTTCTTTGACAATAACATTTTTACATTGCAATACCTGTCTGTGTGGCACTCCCTCAATCATAAACATTGCTTAAATGGATGTATCGGCTACTACTTCGAGTGTGATTTCCTAAGCCCATACTGCTTATGTTAGTATGTGTCGAGATATGACGTCATTTGTGACGATGTCGGCGAAACTTTCAGCGCCTGTAACAACAAACTTACGCATGTCTTGAAATTTCTTCAAAGGATTATTTTTTTCTTGTTTTGAAGGAAATAATCATCTCCTGAAGTTTGCACTGTTATTTTAGAGACACACCAGAAGTGCTCTAAGTATAACTGGAAAGTAGTGTTCCTCTTAATTTTACTCTTCTTTCAACATTTAAATTTGTTATGTTTCACAAGCGAAATTCACTTGCTATGTGCACCTGGACAAAAATGTTACGTCCGTTACGCGCTTTCAAAACCACGGGGAAACTAATTGAGTAATTTGAAAACTTTGGGGTAGTAAAGAAGTACATACCTTGTCCTTCCACAACAAAAATGTTAGGGCTTAAAACATTATTACTTTAAGAGAAAATGGATTTTTTCCTAAGGACTGAAAAACTCATGTTCAATCCTTGTTACGTCCGTTACGAAAATTTAAAACTTTGTAACTTGTATAACTATTCAAGATGCAATCACATTTTTTTTTAACAGAATGCAAATCAATTCATGACCTACACATGAACAAAGTTTTAACTTTCAAATATAAAATTAAGTAAGAACGAAAAAAGATTACAATTAGCCTATTAACTTAAAAGTTTTTCTCAAAAAGTGATTTTGGCGGCTATTTTCCAATATGGCGGCTCATTCTTCAAGCTATTGATGTCTACAACGCTTAAAACAACTGGCTCCTTATATTTTACATTTGGAGACTTAAGTGATGAACAATTTAACGAAAATTTAATTAAAATGGAACCATTCACTCGAAAGTTATAGCCAAAAGCTTAATTTGTCGGCAATTTTCCAATATGGCGGCTAAGGGCGCACGTAAGAATGCCTACAACGCGCTTAAAATAACTGGATTGTTATAATTTACATTTATGCCCAGTTTCATGCTTTTACCTATAAAATACACAATTTTGCACTAAGCCGCCACAGTACTAATTTTTTACATTCTTTTCTTTAGTTCACGATGGTTCGTGGTGTCATCAAATCTTGGAACGTTAATTTAACTCATTTCCCGACGTCATAGAATGATGAAATATTGCAGAGCGACGTAAGTTCGGTGACAATACAATATTCCATTGTTACTTTCATATATTTCTATATTTTAAAAGCAAATTTTATTTACTCTCAACTTCTTTATCCTAAAATAAATACTAGCCTGGGATTTCCTGGTTGTAGAACACTTTAGGATTTGGGTCACAAAACACTTATACTGAGAAGATGTATCCGAACATCGAAATAACTCGAAAAAAAAAATAATAAAAATAACTTTTTAAAGACATTCTATTCTTAATGAATTCGTACTAAAAAGTATAAAAATAATTTTGTTTATACATGCCTAAAAAGAAAAGAATGGGGCGCGTCATTTCAAGAATTTATATAGTGACTGTATATGTGTTGGGTATGATTAATTCAGCCATATAATATAAAGCTTAATCATATTGGATTAAGTGTAAATGACTTGATCTTGTAAAAATATAAGGAAAGAGGCGTATGAAGTTATTGAATATAATAAATGCAAATAGGGTAATAAACAGGAATGTCGTTCCTTTATGAGTATTTTGAGGTCCTAGGATTGTTTTAAATTCCTTGTGAAGAGTTGTTGTTAATCTATTTCATATAATAGTTGTTCGTGACGGAAAAAATCAGAATGGGATAATTAATAAGCCTAGAAAGGTGCTAAATCAATTAATTGATAGAGATGTTACTGAGGAAGTTGGATCAAATATTGAGAATAGATTGGTTATTTTTAACTGAAGCAGGGGTATATTAAAATATATAGTTGAGGCAGAAATTAGGTAGGTAGCTGAGAAAAAATGAATAATAATAGTCATTTTAAGGGAGATATTTGTGGGATTAGGTTTGGCTAAAATGAAATGTGTTAAGGCGATTTTGCTAGCAAACTGATGTAAATACATAACACGTATATTTAATTTGCTTCCTTTCCTAATTTTCTCTTTACTCTACTTGGTCATATCAACTTTTATACTTTTTATTGAGCTGCGATATAGGTCTGTAGGAGAGAGATATTAAGAGTTGGAAACTTATTGAGGAAAAGTTAACACGAAGCTCTTTTTGAGTAACATCTTTTGAAGAAGCTAGTGATAGTTTTCATGGAATCAAGAAGAGATGATCAAGTTGATAAAACTTATTTGCAACAAATCGAGATGTCTTCAAATTATTTTGTAGATCAAATAATTTTCGACTGACGTATGGTGATAAGCAGAATATTCAAGAGATAGTTTGACCATGCCTTCGAAATCAGTATAACAAATTTAAATCGTCGGAAAAACGCTAATTGTAGTGGCGCAATATTTTAACCAACAGCAGTGGGTTTGGTAAAGAAAGAAAGAAAAAAAGCTTCACTAATTAATTCTTCTTTCCCAGGTTTTCGGAGCTGTTTATTCCTCTTGATCAAATTCCAGTGGCAAAGCGTGAACTTGGTGAAACTGTAAATGAAAACAAAAAACTCAAAACATGATTTAAATTACCTAAAGGACTTAGATACTAATGTGTATGTGTCTGTGATGAATTACAGGAGACTAATTGTCATCAATGCGAAAAAGGAGGGCTTAAAACTTGTGCCACCTGATTTTTCATCAGCAAACATAAGTTTTTCACAGCTAATTCCAGTAAATAAGCCATATAGGAAGAGAAGTAATAGATGAAATAAAAGCAGAAAAAATATGTTTTACATTTTCCAGTGGTCAATTTCTTTAATCTAGAAACTGTAATTAACGAAAATGTAATATCATTAAGATGAAAGCTTCGCTAACTGTCGTATTAAAACTTCACACATTTATTGGTCGAATTGGTGAATGACATCGGCTTGTATTCTTTTCCTTCTAAAAGTTAAAAAACAGGATATACGGAAAGAAATTAGGAAGTCAGTTTCATTTCTGCCTCTATAGAACTTTGGTTATTCATTATCATAAACAATGTCTTCCGGACCATCAGTCCCTTGTGTACGGTATGCTTATTTTAGGTTGTGTAATTAATGCTACGCTGTTTCCTCATTTCTTGAAAGTATTACACAATTCCCATGTATAGATGTTTATTTGTACAGGGAGAGAGAGAGAGAGAGAGAGAGAGAGAGGCGGGGGAAAAAGAAGAGCAACGAGAAAGATAGAAAGAAATGACTTTAATTCTTGTTACCATCACATTGCACTTCCACTTAAGTCAATGCCTAAACATCATCACACTCACAAACTTTGATTACTGTATTTTATATTGATTTGGAAACGAATTCCTTAAACTGTCACAAAAAATTAGGACTAGGAATCGGATTATTATCAGTGATCCTGAGAACTGAAAATGTAAGTGATTTTTTGAACAGGTGGGATATAGCAGGAGACAGTCGCTATATAGTGATATGTAACTTAAATGATTATGCTGTAGGCTTGGGGCATGTTTTAGTAACGCTTCTTTGGAAATACAGAGCTTGGAACATTTCTGATATTTACAGTATTACGTATGATGTATTATAAACAAAAGAATATTCACGCACGACGTTTCGGTGATTAATCTTACTTCATCTTCAGGCAATTGAATAATTTATGCATTATGATGGATTGTAGTTTTCGTAGGTGGCAAGCACAGAAAGCATATTTGATTAGTGCAGTATCGTAATTGTTACCAAAACTTATTATGATAAAGAATTCAAAATTTTTAAAAAAAGAAAGGAATAAAAACAATAATCAAGCTAAATGAAAGAAAATAAAGATATTACAAGGTTAAAAATAGGGAAAATAATGTGGATGTCCTAGCAATGGTTAGCAGCAGCACGTTTGTTAACTACGCATCATTAAGATACTTACACGTAAACACCTGCAACGGTTCCCTCTATCTAAAACATTGTAGATGTATAGGAAATAGACTATTCATATCGTTATCAAGCAGGACTCCCCTTCTTCCGTTTTTTGAATTGGAAATGGTTTACGCAGAGCCAGAAACTTACCTATATTTTCTACAACAGGATGACATTGTGTGGAGTGGTCAGTGGGTATTTATGGGAAGGGTTCCGATTTGGTTTTAGGTGCGAGGAACATACAAGGAACATAATTATCTAATGCTAATTTATGCTAAGATAGATATCCAAGACGCAAGTGGCAAGCCCCCATTTTAAGGGGAATAGCATTCTATGTTGCTTCTGAAACTATACTCTTGTATTCAAATCGAAGCTTTTCGGATGATTGGCATCTCTGCCGCCAAGTACTCTTTCGGGACATGGAAGGAATAGGTAACGAACATGGCAGTAATGTACGCATTCGCCTGATGAAAGCTATGGAAAAATTCAACCTGGATGGCGGTAGCAGAACTTCTAGTACTTTTTGAAAGTTCGTGACCATGAGAGTTATGTGACTAGAGATTGTAGGATAATGGAAAATTAAATTACATTAGATTTCAAGTTTTGTATCTCTTTCTTGAGGAAGCATTTTATATTTAGAGGATGGAACATAAGACTCTGAAACGAGGGTGTGTTGGAAGGATGTCGAAGGGATCAAACCTACAAGTTCTCATTTCAGATGCTTACTGAAGCAAATTAGTCAAAGGCACATTGTACAAGAGAACGAATCATCACTATTGCAGACTGAGTCGACAATGAGCAATTCCCTTAGAAAGGTTACTGGTTAGTTACTAGTTCTGCAAAAAATTATAATGATTTGTCGTGATATGTCTGCACGCTCTTTATAATCAGAAACTGAAATATGAGAAAAGAAACAAAGTGATATTCTCGTACCTGTGCTTTTAGTGTACAGGATTCATCATTCAACTTTGAAAAGTTCTTTGTAGGTCGTGAATTTATGTTTTCATTTAATTCATTATGAGATTAAAGAACTTTTATACTATACATATCATGGAATTTAGGTACCACACTGATATTGCTCGTGTAGCGCGTACCCAACCAGGAAGATTATTTTGTCTCAGAACTAAGTATTTCGAACCTTGCAGTGAATTTGATAACCTACAAATCCTTTAAATTTCCTCCAGATACCTTTGATAGGGAAAATTGTTTCTTCGTGTGAGGATAAACCAAAATGACCACTACTTTGTTGGTGCAGAGCTGATCAAAATGAAACAAACCTCTGTTCCTATGCTAGATATTTTAAGGAAACATAAAACATAAGGAGAGACGTCATCATTTCCATGACCATTGATACTGTAACAGGAGACCAGTATAAAGAACATAAACTTCTTTATCAGACAATCCATTGTGAAACGCTCTTAAATAATAATTTTCTATAAAGATTGCGATAAATAGATGAATTTGCAGTAACCAATGAAACTACCATACTCATTCTCTGCGTTATGAAACCATCATAGCAAGTAGTTAAAAAATATATTATTAAAATATAATCCAACCACGCTAATGATAGAGTTCTTCATGTTTATCTGAGAGATGTAATTAGTAATTAAAGTGTTGCTTCTATTGTTGAATAATTCAATAAGAAACAATTTTATAATCTCAGGCATCCAAACATCAAAAGTGCGATACATTATTACTAATTTCCCTGTTGGTGAAATTGCTACGAAGACGGAATTAAAGGTTTACTGAAAAGGTTTAGTGACGGTAAATGTGGGTCTTGATCTCCATCAAAGTCAAAGAAAGTGACACTTCCCAACAAATCGTCATTTCCCGAAGGAAGTTTTAAAAATACCCATTGAAACAAGTTTTTTTTCTAAATACTTCATTCATTAATTTCTCCGTCCTTTGGTGCTTCATAAAATGAGAAAGGATTCAGGCAAAATTGTAAATATTTTTAAATATTATGTCTTGAATAATAAGTTTATACCTGGGAATTTTATAACTTGATAAAGATAGATAGAATCGAATGAAATAATATGAATAATTATTTCAACATACTGTTCTAATAGTCCTGTTAATGCCATTAAAATTCAGTTTGATGGCACGTAATGATTACAAAATCAATAAAAACTAAATACATTTTATCATTAGAAACTGGCACATGTCTTGTTAAATTTAATTCTCAGGTTTAATTTACCTTGTTCCATGGAGAGTTTACGGTTTTCATACAAAAATAAAAGGCGAATGTTACATAGGCCGAATCATTATGTACCTAGATTATTCTTGCTTCATGAGGATATTGTTTGTCTTAGTCCAGTTGCCGGGGTCAGAAAAAGCTCGAATTGTCTGATACATATTCTGTAGTTGTTTCATTTTTACTATTGCTTGAATGAAGTGAGAATTGTGTGTTTCTTGTGAACTCAAGTTCAGACGTCAGTATTCTAATATTATTGAAGAGTTTCTTCACGTTATGCAAAGTTCTATAGCATATGTTTAATTAGAGGGAGAAATAAGAAGAGGATGTTTAATTAGAGGGAGAAATTTTAAGTAACATGTTTTAAAATCCATTATACTTGCTTCTTCCAGAACTTTAACTGAGACTATCAACACTTGTGCCCTGAAAATGTTTCAAATAGCTTCATAGTTCTCAAATAGCTTGGATTCTTCGATATGAAGACTACAGGAAAAGAACGTGCTTTGTTCATTTTATTGATTTTTTTTTACAGGAGAGCGTTTTAAAAATTATTAATCAACATCACGTAAACCTGCACATCAATACAGATAGAAAAAATGAGTTTATGGGCGGTAACAACACGCCCGTCAAGAACATCAATATAGATTTGGTTGTAATTAAATGACTGAATATTATCTTCTCATAAAATAATTTGTTAAAAAAGACCCTTCAAAGAAAAACAGATGGCACTCTTATCTCATTCGTCACTGTTTTCAAGAAGTGATGAATGTTCTACTTCAGGTAAAGCAGTTTGTCCTCACCATGAATAATTTCACCCTTGACAACCACAATTCCCTGCAAATCAAAGGCAAAGCCATGGGCACTCGTATAGCCCCTTATTCCTACGCCAATCTTTTGGGACGCCTGGAGATCCAATACCTCAACTCCACACTTCTAAAACCTTTCACCTGGCTTCGCTATATCGACGATATTTTCTGATTTTGGATCCGGATCAACAAACATCGATACTTCTCCAAATCACAACTCCCTATACTTGAACACTTTTATAACGGCTGCAGCTTTGGCGAAACCTTTCGAGTCAGCATCCTGAAAATCATGAACCCTGACTCACCTGCCACAATCAGAAAGAGATGGGAAGCAGATGTACATCTCTATCCTTTGCGACA
>JAGDQP010054770.1:0-13274 GCA_022664845.1 Lepisma saccharinum
GATAGATAATGATTATCTAGAAAGTTCTGTAGGTTTCTCTGTGTGTCGAACTGCAAGTTTTATGCAAATAGTGAAACAACCAACGAACGCATAAAAGTGATACTCAGTTGCTGTCTGTAGTCGACCTGTTTTAATTTATGTTTAGTAGAGTGTGCGGGGTATTGGATTTCACGAACTACTGCTAGCTGGACAAACAGAAGTTGGGGGAAAGATATCAGGTGTATGCATAAGTTTTTGCCGGTTTTTGTGGTAAAGAAAACACGTAATTTTCAAGGGAAATTAATTTTGTTTTATTCAAATATTGGCCATCGGCTTCTACACATTTCGCCCATCTTTCAGGTAATTGATGCATACCATGCCAGAAAACTTCATGTCTTTTGCGGCAAACCATTCGTCGAGCCATTTTCCAACGTCTTCGAAATTGCTGAAGTGCTGCTCTGCGAGCGTGTTCCCCATTGATGCGAAGAGGTGATAGTCAGATGGCGCCAGGACTGGGGAGTACGGCGGGTGCGGAAGGATGTCCCATCCAAGCGATTTCAAGGTGTTTTTCACTGGTTTTGCTGTGTGAGACGGCGCATTGTCGTGTAACACAATCACTTTGCCATATCTTCGGGCCCATTCCGGTCATCTTTCGATCAATGTGTTATTTAAATTAATCATTTGTTGGCGATAGCGTTGTGCATTAACGGTTTCGCCTGGCTTCAAGAGTTCATAATACACAATACCACTCTGGTCCCACCAGACACAAAGCATGGTCTTCCTGCCGAAGCGATTTGGCCTTAGTGTTGAAGGACCGGCTTCGCCAGGTGAAAGCCACGATTCTTTCCGCTTCGGGTTTTCAAAATAAATCAATTTTTCGTCACCCGTCACAATTCGATACAAAAAGGATTTTCTTTCGTGGCGTTGAAGCAGCATTTCACAAGTGACTTTGCGATTTTCCATTTGACGTTCATTCAAATCGTGTGGTACCCCATTGCTCGTAAACGTCTGCTGATTGTTTCTTGTGACACATTTAATGCTTTTGCCAATTGCTGTTGAGTTTGAGTTGGGTCATCCCCCAGTAACACCTGCAATTGCTCTTTTTCGCACTTTTTTTTGTCTACCAGAGCGCGCACTGTCTTTCACATTGAAATCACAACTTTTAAATTGTCGCAACCATGTCTCACATGTTCTAATCGATGGAGCGTTTTCACCATATGTTTCTACTAGCACACGATGACTTTCAACATCCTTTTTCTTTTGATTAAATAAGAAAAGCTATGCGTGCAGCAAATGTTCTTTTTCAGGCACAAACTTCGACATGATCACTGAACGATAAAACAAAGACGCTAGTGTTTGGCGGACTCAACTTGTGTGTGTTTGTAGTTTAATGCCAAACGAACAAAATGACGTATGTGTCAAATGAATACGCTGCGTACTTTTCGCTGGCGCCATCTCTTAGGTAAACCGGAAACTACTTATGCATACACCTGGTAAGTCTTCGAACGGTTTGGAAATTTTAGCACCACAAGGTACAACTAAAAATATAGTTTATAAAGAAGTCCTTCAGAAGCTTACTATTAAAAGTATAAACATTAATATTTCGAATATCTTTGTCTCTCATTTTATCATAACTGTTTGAACTGTATCTACATACCTTATTCTCGAAAGGGACATAATTTAGTAGAAAAAATACAGTAAAAAGTAAGGATTAAGAATAATAAGGATAAGAAGAATAAGAGGAACAAGAACCTGTAACAATTTCTGAAATCTACGCGAACGAAGCTGTGGGTAACTGCTATTGCCATATAAAATCAATTTACTTATATATTGACTTATATTTGCACAATATTAAGAATATAAAATTATCTATAAAATATGTGTCTTTTGTTGCAGGCTCCGGCAAGGTACGTAATAACAGAATATTATTAAGCTTTATTACTGATTATGTAAAAGAATATTTGAATTTCTCCGTGACGAAGTTGATAGTTATAAGTTAATTCAAATGTTTAACATATTGTGATTAAACTTGTCTTAATGTAATGCTTTGTAATGCACAGAAAATAGTTTAATATTTCAGTTACAGTGCTATTTGTAATATTACGCGTATTAAGTTGTGACGTACGTATACACCATGCGATTAAAATTATCCGGATACACAGTGAAACGTGCGTTTATCATAGAGGGCGACACATTACTGGCATCTACCTCGTGGAACACATGGTCAGCAATTTGAGTAATCATCAGCCGTTGCGAGACAGGATAATAGGACGATTTGAGCAATTCACGGATGTTCAATGTAGTCAGGTGATTGGGTGCTACTTGTGTAAGAAGTCTGTAGTACGAGATTTTCACCCTCCTGAACATCCCTAGGTCTACTGTTTCAGATGTTATAGTGAAGTAGAAACGTGAAGAGACATGTACAACCAAACAGCGTGCATATCGTCCTGCCATTTTGATCTACAGAGACTGTCAAGTTGGTCGTATGGCTTAATGGTTAATCAACCATCGCCACCATCACACAGAAATTCCAAACTGCATCAGTTCTACTCCAAGCACCATGACTGTTCGGCGCGAGGTGCGGAAACTTGGTCTTCATGGGCGAGCATCTGCCCATGAGCCACACATATCGCAGATGCAAATGCCAAACCCTGCCCTGCTTTGTGTAAGGAGCGTCGAAACTGGACCACAGAATAGTGGAAAACCGTCGGGTGGAGTGATGAACTGCGGTATACAATGTGGCGATATGATGGTAGGGTGTGAGCGTGGCGAATACCTGATGAGCGACATCTACCAGCCTGTGAAATTCGATGCTGGTGGGGTTACAGTGGTTCTGCTGGAGGGGATTAGCCCCTTGTTGTTCTACGTGCCAATGTCACGTCACAAGATTACGTTGACATTTTAAGTACTTTTCTGCTGCCTACCATTGAAGACCAGTTTTGGAATGGCCATTGTACAACGACTTGGCATCCGTCCATACTGTAGGGATTGTGGGGGAGTACTTTGACGACAAATGGATTGGCCTGAGCAAAGTCCTGATTTGCGTCCGATAGAACATGTCTGGGTGTTCTGGAACGTCAACTTCGTGCTAGACGACACTGACGTGCTAGACGCTCCGCGAGAAATGGGCTACAATTCACCAGGAAACCTTCCTCCACCTGATTGAAAGTATGCCTGCGAGAATACAGACTGTCATCAAGGTTAAATGTGGGTCAATACCGTATTGACTTCTACTGTTCCCGATGTAGGGCGCCCCAAACTTGCACTTCATTTTCAGGTGGGTGTCCGGATATGTTTGAACCCACAGATACTGTATATCACCTCCCTTACACGGCATTACTCACATAAACATTTCATTATTAAACCAAAAGCGTGTTTTACAAATCTATTAGTAGGTAGGCAACAACCAGACCGATCGTTGCACAGGCAAAGTTTGAAAAGCTTTAAGAGCTGTCAAATGTCCGTAAAAGGATCAACAAAATTGGTGATGGTTGAAATGCTGACTGTATTGGACCACATCGCACAGACTAGCACGAAGCTTAAAGAATATTTTTCTGGTGGGGAATAGAACACTCAGGTTTTGCCTTGACCCTCTCAGTGGTGAGACACACACAGAGAGAAATGATTGACTCTGTTCTTGTAATTGTCCCTTTAACTACTTTCATGTGCCTATTTCAACAAAAGGAAATTAGTTTTCAGTTTTAAAGTTGTTCTTATTACAACTATATCGATATATAAAGCAGACCGAATTTAATTTGCATACATAATTTTCATGTCATTTCTTCTACCCTGCCTTCTTCCTCTCTATTCAGAAATTACAGGCTTCAGGACGGTGTTATTTTCCTGTCACGCACAGCAACACACAAACGCTCCCGCAACACGTGACCGACGGCTCTTTTCATCACTTCCTAATAATGCCAGGGTCTATGGGAGCTGCCGAGCTTTTGCTATTTGTTGAGTGTCTCTCGCTTTCCCTCTATTTTCATCGTACAAAAAAGTGTTCCGTCACATACACACATACACTCTCACCCTTCCCCCAGTACTAACCCAAACATAGCCTCTGTCCCCTCACGTTCTCTCTCTCTCTCTTTCTCTGTCATTCGCTCTTATATAGACATAGACACACACACACACACCATCACACACAAACACAGCTGCATGTATTGCAAGCGCTCACGAGTTGACGATAGCACCCAAACCCACATCTCTGAGTATTATGACCACTTGTCCACAATCATTTCATTTTTTATTCCATTCCTGAATGCTCACAGGGACGTTATTCTGAGGATGAGAGACTCGCATTAAAGACAACTTATTCATTTCCTCATTGTAGTAAATATTATAAATGAAGCATGCTGGGGTTTTAATTTGCTTTCCTTGCTGAATCGCATTCAAAATATGACGTGAAATGCAATGTTATATTTCAAAGTGAAAAGACATATACACGTACATTGCATCACTTGAGGCTGCAGTTGTCATCTGGTCAGTCTACGCAGGCGAGTTTAATGCTGGTAAAACGTCACATAGACCTCGCTTTAACTAGATTAGTAGATACAAGAGGACCGAAAGTAATTCTGATGTCAAGTTTACAAGGTTATGTTTCCAGAGGTTAAAAAAGGAAGGAAATATTTTGGTTTTACTCCGTTTCTTCAATATAGTTGTACATATAATATTATGAGTTTACATTGCCATAATGAACCAAGTCAATAACCTTGGTCTTTCTGACTTACTCTTAAATCATTAGGAGTTGAAAAAAATATTTACTTATTGGAGAAAATAAATAATGTTTATGGTTGAGTGAATCATCACTCATACAAATTTCAATTCCTTTCTTGGGTGTAAGGAATAATACAGATTTCTAATACTCATGTGGACATAATATGAATTGAATCTATAGGCAGTTGGGGTGAAGTGGTATACTAAGTTCATATCCCAAGTTGTGTGGTTCTGTGTAGCGTAAATAACTAGTTAGTTGTTCCTTCTTTGTGCGCTATCGTACTGGAGAAGAGCCAAGTTTCTCAATTTCACGCACGGAAGCACAGTTCCCAGGGACAAAAGAAAACCACTTGACCATTCTTGGAAAGAGTATTTCTATAGACTATGTCTACTTGTACTTTGTAACTTAAAACTGTGCGGTCGATTTGAGCGAGAGACCACTTTTCGAGCCTGCATGTCTGTGTAGGTTTATATTTACGACAAACGCAAATTACATTTGTGAGAAATACGTACAGGTCCAATCCCTGTGAAGTTTATCTAAATTTAATTTTAGGTTTTAGGCATCTGTGGCTCAGGCCAGGATATGGTAGGGAAAATCATGCAAGAAAGAGCAGACCTGGGACTAAATTGAAGGTACCACGCCGCTATTTTCCTGGTGTGACATTAGGAAGAACGCTGGAAAAATCTGCCAGGATGGTCAGCTGCGGATATCGAACCAGAACCTCCTGAACGTACAACTAATGTCACTACCAAGTTTCCTTAATATTTTAATATCTAAGTTATATCTTACATTTTTATTGACATAATAATCTGCAACAAAGTATAAAAGATGTAACGATATTCACATAAGAAGTTCTGTCATATTTTGTGACAAATTGTGGTTAATTAATTGGAATGCCAAGTGCCAAAATAGAATAACCACATTTTGAGTTTTCTACAGTACTAAGTTCATTTAAGTTACAGTTCTACGATAAAGAACGATGTTTGACCTGTTTTAACAATAATGAGTCTTTTGGACATTAGGCTAATAAAAGTTACTGGCTTAATGTATTTGGAATGATAGAAACACAACTGGCAATTCTTAGCAAGTACGACACAACCCATCTTTGTTTAAAATTGACTTAGTCCGTTTTTGCATGTCACAATCCAATTGTGCTCTCATAGTTAGGGATCATTTTTCTCTATACTGAATACTGTAAGAAAATTAATGTATTAAGAATTATTGATTACAAACAATTTAGAATTTATAATTTCATGGTCATTATACTTAACATATAATGTTGTGCTCGTTAATCATGTAACAATATTGCTTTTCGCCTTGGAAATAATAATCTATATATGCGGAAAATGAATATATCATTCGTAAGTAATGTATCGTTGTTCGTATAGACCGTGTGACAATTATTGGATATGATTTCCATATTTTCATACTGAAACAGGATGCAATACGATGTTTAATAATATCTACATGGTACGTAGGATATTTGAGGATATGTGCCCTATAGCTCCCTTGCAACTAATGAATAATTATGCGTTATCGTTTCAAGTGCATCCTGGCTGAATTTATCTTGATGCGTCAGATGAAGAGGAGCACTCTGATTTGGTTGCTGCCGTCTGAGAGAACATGCTGATTTAAAGAATGAGACGTTTCTGAAAGTTGCCAGATTCTGTATTGAAATCGTCATTCCGACTAAAGGTGATTTCATCGAATAAACATGTAACGCAATACCATACGCACCCTGTATTTCATCACAGTTTGCACACAAGAATTTTCAGTTGATATAAATTCCTCTCAGTTTTAAAAATCCGATGTTTTTATGTAATACCATTTTTTTAATATAAATTGAAGCTTACAGGAAAATAAGAGGGAATGTGCATGAAAGGTGATTTCTCGTACACGCATTTTAAAGTCTGACTCTCACATTTAATCCCATGTATCTTATATTCCTAAAAACGCTATAACGTGGTCGGAGCTTTTAGCTGTCATTGAGTAATACTTGTTACGGGTGCAAGTTCACTTTTTTGAAAAAGTGCATATTCCATCTTGCTTTCTTGTATGCTTCAATTATTAATAATCTTTAGTTTAAATAAATTAGCTCATATTTTGATTTTAAGAAAGAATAGGATTGCATTTGATTTTAAGAAAGCATATGATTCTATCAAAAGGGAAAAGTTATACAGTATCCTGATACGATTTGGAATTCCGACAAAAAAAAGGTTCAACTAGTGAAGATGTGTCTCAGCGACCCCATAAGTAAAGTACGGATAGGTAATAATAGGTCATATAGTTTCAAGATTCGCAACAGATTGAAACAAGGCGATACCTTGTCACCACTACTATTTAACTTTGCGTTAGAATATATGATTTTAAAAATTTAAGGGGACAAAAAGGAACTATCATTGAATTGTTTGAATCAACTGTTTGTATACACGGATGATGTAGATATAATAGGGGACGATATAGATGCACTACAAAGCAACACCGATGTCTTAGTAGAGGTGCAATGAGATAGGTCTACAGGTAAACATAGATAAAACAAAATACATGGTAACTAACCGAAACACAGGGAATAACGGAAATAGGTACATAACAACTAAGAATGAGAACATAGAGAAAGTAAACAAATTTAAATACTTGGGAGCATACGTAACAAGCAAAAATGAGGAAGAAATAAAAAGTCGCTCAGTATCGGGGAACGCATGTTTCTATTCAGTCCAGAAACTTCTAACATCGCGATTAATATCAAGGAAATTGAAATTGAAAATACACAGAACGGTTATTCTGCCGGTAATATTTTTCAGTTGCAAAAGTTGAAGTACGACCCTAGCAGATGAACATAAAATACGCATGTTTGAAAATAAGGTTTTGAGAAAGATATACGGGCCGAAATGGAACGAGATGACTGGAGAGTGAAGCAGACTGCATAATGAAGAACTCCACGGACTGTACGATTCACCAGATGTTGTAAAAATAATGGAATCGCGACGACTAAGCTGGGCAGGCCATGTATCTTGAATGGGGGGAAAAACGAAGATTATATTCTATCCTGGTTGGAAGATCGGATGGAAGGAGACCACAGGGAAGACCGGGACGTCGTTAGGAGGAAAATATTAGAAGATATCTTCGAGAAGTAGGTGTTCGTGATGAAAACTGGCTTGATGTTGCCCAGGATAGAATCCAGTGGCGAACGTTTGTTACTGCGGCGATGAACTTGCGAATTCCATAAGTCGAGTTAGTTAGCTCATATTTTGAGCGCTTATTACTTGGAATTTATATTTTGTTAATTTTCTATACATAATTGTGGAGAATAAATTTGATAAAATTGATTATTATATTTTTAAAGCGTAATACCCTTGACATACATAAACAATTATAATTATTACGTTCGTCATATATGGAGTTATAAGCCACCACGTTGCAAGCGAAAAAGTTAATTGTACTGTTTTCTCGATGCATTATAATTGTAAAATTTGGTAAGTTATTTAGTACATATAATATATATAGTTCAATGTAACATCAATGCCTCGGCTTGTAATTCCATATTTGTTTTATATTGTAAATCTCCATGGAGTTCAGGTAAGCGTTATGAAGTTCTTGATATTTTCAGCTAATATTCTTTCCTAAAACAATACCCAAGTGCCTTAAGTAAGCGAGTCAATTTTTATATATTAATAATTTACACGTAGAACACAGACTAGTTTACTATAATACGTTAATAGGCTGAATTATTTGATAAATGAAGAGAAAAGACTCGTAATTATATAGTGTAGGAATGCATGTATACAGTGCTAAACCAAAATTTGTGAATTAAAATTAATTGTATTTGTTAAATAATTTTATTAAAAAATACCTTAAACTTTATTTGTCGAACCATTGCATAATATTCCTTAAAATAATTGGAAGAATTCTACGTAACTTGAAATAAATATATTTTCTTTCTGTTGAGTATCATCCCGACAGTTTCACAAAGTAGGTGTGAAACAATATAAACAATGGATATATTAGATTTTGTTACAAAGCATGCATTGCCATCAAGATAATTTCACTGCCACATAACATGATACTTTGTACATGAAATAATTCCTAAGTTAAATGATAATAACGATGAAAAGAAGCTAATTCGTTATTATGATGATAGTATTCAAAGATAATACTTGGTTATTCAAGATGTTAATTAAACGCATATGTGGATGCGAAACCTTAAAATGAATGATCAAGAATACTTTAAACTAAATACGTAGAATGAGCCAAACCGAAAAGAAATCAACCAACTCTTGTAGCAGGGTTGGAAACAAACAGGTTTTTGTTTAGAAAAAACAAAACATCTGTTTTAAACGTGTATTTTATGCCTTTTTGTTTTAAACACGTTTTTGTAGACTGCAAGAAAACAATGTTTAAAATGTTTAAGATGTTTTAAACATTTTCTTAAAAATAAAAATTGGTAGGGGTACTCCATCTGTAGTAGCTTCTATAACGTTTCAATCGCGCTTCCGGTCTATTCATAAGCATTTATTACAAGTTGTAGGTTCTGTTTGACTAAATTTGATGAAATTTGATATTTATTAAAATTCAATGGCAAAGCTATTTATTATATAAAAGGTAAAGGTATACCCTGTGCAATGCGCACACGCCGTAAACGGCGCATGGGAGATGTAGAGGTAGCGATCCAAATATTCTCGACCAACGGCGCGACTCAACGTGAGGTGGGGTGGTCAGTCCCACGCTCGGCTGCCTTTACCTCCCAAAGTGTCCAGGAATACCAAGGACACTGTGGTACTCCATTCTCCAGTGTCCTGGCCAGGATTCGAATTACACTTCTTGAAATGTTCTCTCGAACGGGCAATAAGACCTGCCATTTCCTTTTTGCACAATCTACATTTGGCTTTTATGGCTATTTTAGGAAGGATTAACTTTAATAAAGTGTGTTTAGATTAAATCCTTTTTCCTTCCTGTGCACTCACTTAATTTTTTGCGCGCAAATCAGTGATTGTAATATTTTCATTATTACATTATTTTCTTTAGTTCACAATGGTTCGTGGTGTCCTCAAATCTTGCAACGTTAATTTATCTCATTTCCTGACGTCTTACAATGACGAAATTTTGCACAGCGACGTAAGTTGGATGATAATATAATATTCCATTGTTACTTTCATATATTTCAATATATCATATATTTTAAAAGCATATTTTAATATTTTTTAATATGAACTTCTTTATCCTAAAATAAATAATAGCCTATAACGATGTTGGATTTTGACTGATTGCAGAACACTTTAGGATTTGGATCACAAAACATTATCTTGAGAAAAACTATCTGAACACCGAAATAACTCGAAAAAATAATAAAAAACTTTTTAATAACATGCTTTTCTTAAACAATTCGTACTAAAAAGTAAAAAAAGTAATTTTGTTTATGCATCACTAACAAGAAAAGCATAGAACGCGCCAATTCAAGAAATTATAAAGTGACTATATATGAAAGAGCTCCACATGCTTCCCTTTTTCGTCATTCATAAACTTTTTTTTTTTTTTAGTATGAACTGTTTCAGGAAAGTATGTCTTAAAAGGTTTGTATTACTTTCTTGCGTGAATCCGTAACATAATCGTTCCAGTACATGATTGATATATTGTTTTACAGTAGTTTTCCTAAATGCATTTAAACACTTGTTATACATGAAGTCATGAAGGAGTAAAAATAACATAGGAACAGTATCATAGGGCATCTTTTCCACAAGAAGTGCGTTTGCTTTTCACTTGATTAAGAACTGTTTCGGTAAAACGACAACTGAGTTACGTACATTAGTCCTGAGGCTTCTTACTCATAATGTGTCCAACCGTGTATATAATTTTTCATTTAATAACTTAAAAATTATGTTTGTAATAACATTGATTTATCTGGTATCAATGATTTTGTCGCGTTCAGCATGAAGGCGAGATGGATCTTCTGAAATATGTGGTATTGATAAGTAATTCTGAAAACTAGTGTAGAGGGGCTGGTGTGAGACTCCATCAATAAGTTACATGTAAATAATGTGAACAAACAGAAGATATTTACTTATTTGTTATCATTACATTTGAAGTGAACATACACATATGACTTAATGAATTACATATACAGGGTGATTCAAAAGCCCGGCCCCATAGGACCATTTCGTTATGGAATGCACTAGACAAGTGGAACAAAAAATTTTGTGATAAAAGTTCATATGGTGAATTCAACTAGCGTATTCGGGGAATCAGTGGCATACCGGAAATACATATGAGAGGGGTCAACTTGAAAATTTCAAATGGAAACTGGGGTAACTTTTTACATTTTTGGAATCAGTATCGAAAGCAAAACAACTTTTAGAGGAAAACGTTTTCGATATTTTTTATGGTTTGGAAGCTACAATATTATTGTTACAGGAATAGTATTGCGTCACCAACGCTGTCCATTGGAAATAACTAAAATAACTACTAGGTGTAGAACAGTGAAAACATTAAACCATATACCAATGGACAGTAATATACCAAGGTAAGGTCAGGCGAATACTTGGAGGTGAATCACAATGACCAAAATCTACAAGATACTCAAGGTTAGATTTACAGGCACACACTAGCTAAAGGTACGAATTTCCTCATACCCCTCGATCATTTCAGAAGTCGTTTCAAACCTTGAAAATAAAATGTGTAGTTCATAGTTTAACTGAAAGCAAAATTCTTAGCGTAACAAACCTTGTGAATAAACAAAAATGAGCTATGAGCACTGTCTTCACACTTGATTTTTTGTCAGAATTCTGATTATATTTGTTTCCCTGAGCACACTCAAATTTGTGTGAAAATGACTGCCTTTTTAACACGTTTTTATTAACTCGCTTTCTTGTCTGTCTGTTCGGTAAAAAGTTTGTAATCGATTTTAAACTCACTTCCCATTATCCGATTTGTTTGAAATTTTGCAAACGTGCTTGTTTCCGATGACAAAATAATATTCAATTATTTGATATATGACAAAATAATCCAGTTAACTGTAATTAATTAATTAATTAAAATAATTCAAAATTATCCTTAAATGCACGCAAGGCCGCAACTATTTTGTGCAAATTGGGTTGCCTATTCAGCCGGGAGTTTAATATTCATCTATTATACATAGAAAAATAATTTAAAATGGATTTTTAAAATAGCACGGTTTTTTTAAGATGGACTAAAAGTAAAAAATAATAAATTGAAATAATCTTATGAATCGGAAAATAAAAGCGTGTGTGCTCTTAGATAATATAATTTGATGATAAAGTAAGCAAGAGCACCTACGCTTTTATTTTCCGTTTCATAAGATCAATTCAATTTATTATTTTTTACTTTTTAGTCCATCTTAAACAAAAACGTGTTTTTTTAAAAAAAAATCCTTTTTTAATTGATTTCTTCTGTAAATCATACTTAGTACATGGAATATCAAGTTTCGCACTTACTTGATTCCACCTATTCATCCAATCATTGTCCATACGAGGTGAGCCATAGTTACCAGAAGACCTTAAAATCAATTTAATTTCGAAGTATCACTTGACGATCTACGACTGAAAAGTCGAAGACCGGCTACTTCCCGTATCATCTAATGAAAGCCGGTCATCTTTGAAACGTTTTAGTCAGCAGAACGTTATCGCTCGTAACGTATCCTCCACATACGCAGCTTTCAGTTATTTTTGTTGGCATGTTTCTGTCGCACTCCTTTCTGCCAAGTTTCAAAACAAAAAAGTAATATAAAGATTGTTATACGAGGTCCTCGTACTCGCTCGTTACTCCATAATGGAACTGGAACTGAAATCACACAAAAACAACGGCAAAACAAAATATGTTGTCACTCTACAACTACTAACCCAGTAGTAATGAACCTTCAACATGTTGGACATAAGGCTGCATACAAACTGCTTCGGTCCGTGTCCGGTAGACATACAGTATATTACCGAGTCAGACAAGTTATATATATATATATATATATATATATATATATATATATATATATATATATATATATATATGTATGTATGTATATATATATATATCATATTCAGCCGTTTTCTATCCACTGCTGGATGAAGGCCTCCCTATTTTTTTCCACATATCTCGGTCTGCTGATATCCTCATCCATGTAGCTCCTGAAAAACGCTTGATTTCACCTACCCATCTTACATTTGGATGTCGTCTCGGTCGTTTCTTTTCTCTAGGAATCCACTGTAGTACACTTGTCGTCCACCTTCCATCTGTTCGTCTAGCTATGTGACCGGCTCATCTCCACTTCATCTTCTTCGCAGTCTTGATTACATCCTCTACCTTTGTTTGTGCGCGAATCCATTCATTTCTCTTCCTGTCCCTCCTGGTTATTCCTAGCACCTCTCCATTGCTCTTTGTGTGACTCTCAATCTTTGAGTCGTTTGCGCATTCAATGTCCAAGTTTCGCAGCCGTACATCATTACAGGTAAGACACATTGATTATAAACTTTACGCTTCAGACACATTGGAAGTTTGCTTTTGAAAATAAAGTGTAGTCTTCCAAAAGAACTCCACGCCATTTTACATCTTCTATTTATTTCATCAGTCAACTTTG
>JAGDQP010054771.1:0-13273 GCA_022664845.1 Lepisma saccharinum
CCTGAATATGTTGCTTGAGGTTTGACTTTGAAGATTTGTTGTGCTGCCTGTTGGATTTTGTAGAAGATGGTTTCTTTGTTAAAAGGGTAGAGATTTTGCAGAGTAATAGTAATGAATTGTATTATTTGTTCTGTAGTAGGCATAGGAAGAGGTGATTCGTTGATCTGATTTGTGCTTGGCTCTGGTATACGAAGTGGCACTACTGGCATGTTGTTTTCGGCATTTGGTTTCGGTTTGCCTTTGCATTTGAATGAATAAGTTGGATGTTGTTCATCGCATGTAGTGCATTTCGGTGGATTCTGAAGGTTTGTGCATGATTTTGTTAGATGATGTCCAGAACAGTAGCCACAGATTGGTTCATCTTTACATTCAGTGGCTGTATGGTCTCCATAAGTTTGGCACTTCTCACATCGCAGTGGTATCGGTGGTGGTGATCTGGAAGGTTCCACACGGTGGCGACGTTTATAAATGAATGCTCCATTTCTCAGAAGGTTGTCTATTGTTGATTGGTCTACGGTGAGAACTCTGACAATGTAGCTGGGTGTACCAAGTTGAGTTTAGATTCGGATGCACTTCTTTATGGTATGGCCTTCGGCGGCAAGTTCTGCTTCGATTTCATCATCTGGTGTATCTGGTGGAACTCCTCGGATTACAACTGATAGCATGGGTGCCTTTCTAGGTGGTGGTTGATGCTTTATTGATGGTGATGTGAGCGTTGTGAGTTGTGCTTGTTGGCCGAAAATTTCAAAGCTGTACTTGTTGCGAATAGTTCTTGCTAGATTTGGATCTGGTGACTTGATTATGATGCCATTTCTGGTAGGAATGATTTCAGTGATGTTGTATCTAGGAACATATTTCAATAGCTGTTGAAGAAGGCACTTTGGTGTTTGAAACTTGATGTCGTACTTGGTTAGCAGAAAAGAATGTAGCGGAGCTTCTGATGATTGTTGTGAATTTTCTTCCTCGTCAGAGATATTCATTGAATCACTAATGCGATGAGTTTTCTTTGCAGGTGGAGAGTGAGAATTTTGTACTGGAGATCTAGAGCGTGAGTTAGAAGACAGTTGGTCGGAGCTACGTGAATGTTTACTTGAGAGTCCTACAGTTGTCTTTTTTGGAGTTGCTACTGATGCTGTGTGTGCTACGTGTTGTGGCATTTGATGTTTTGATTTTGAAGATGGTTGTTTTGACATGCTGAAGCAGTGATGTGCAAAAAGAGTGAATGATGATGGCGATGAACAAACAGTCTTAGTGCAATGACTGTTACAAAAATCTCAAGTTATCTCGCACCCTCCGACACCGAAAAATGTCGTCAGTCCTGTAACGGCCGTATACGTACTAATCTCTTCTGTACGTTTACTATACAGTGTCATCGGCAGCACGCTAACATACCATAGACAGGCTAGGTTTGAGTTCTGCGTTTGATAGGAAAATATTATAAATATTAAAACAAGGTTTGGTCAAAATATTGTTGCGAGTGTCGGGATAAATCTGCGTTAATACTGCATTAAACATAAATTAAGTTTTATGCAAAACAAAAGAGAAATGAAAAAGGAAAACTTATAATTAAAGTGTGTACCAAAAAAAATTCCGCAGCTACACGCCTCATCTTTGTATCATAAAACTACAAAGATTTTTGTTGCTGCCATCTAGCGAGAAATCCAAAAGTCACAGAATTATAAAATCATGCCTCAATTCCCAGTTGCGACCCTTAGAAGGGCGATTTTCTTAGGAATTTTATTAGCACAAGCAAGAGCAGTGATCTTCATTAAATTTGTATCAGTTGATTTTTGCCCCACCTTAATATATATATATATTTATACGGTGTGACGAGACTATTAGAATTGTTAGGCAGTGTACTTATTTGTACCACCGTCATTTGAAACCTGTAGTTTGAGCGCTAAAAATGCCATATGGTTTTAATTGATGGGGTTTCTGAAGTCACAATTTATTTTACTTTAAATATAGTCTCAAGTATAGTTCACAGTTAAGGAGACTCTATATTTGAAAAATTCTAATTCGACAGACATCTTGGGTCTTGCCATCTTTAAACTTCATCTCGTGATATGACACTCTCTCCGTACAAGAATTAACGTAAGGACTTTGTACAAAATGGAGTACTTTCTGCCAAATGTGATTGCATCTCCCCCTTAAGGTTAACACCTAAATTGCTAAGCTTATGAGCACTCATCCTTGTCGGAAATACTGCAGACGGATATACGCGAAATAAATGCTAATGCACCCTCGGTGAATCAACCGCATATACCTGGGTTACATTATCTCACAAAGGCAGAGTCTAATCTTAAAAAGATAGACTTTTCATCTAAATATTTTCTTCTTTATCGTAAGAAAGTATGCAAGTGTACTCCAGACCGTTAGTTCAATGGAACTCATTCCTTAACGCCGTTCATCACCCCCGCCATCTTAGTACGACCTTTCCTTTGATTTATATGGGGATATTTTAACTCGTATTATGTTTCTCAGAAGTAGGATATTCTAATTCCGCTTTTACGAAATTTTCCTTGGTAGTCTTATTGAGTTTTGGTTTCGATTTTTCTTCAAGTGGATGAGTATAATGTATTATTAATAGTTTGTTATATAAATTATATGTCAACGAGAAATTATACAGTTCGTGTGCACTATTTTACATTTCTATAAAACAACACGAATAAAAAAAACACGATAAAACAGTAGACCAAAACCGAAGTTAAACATTACGATCCTGGGAGACATAAAACGAGTCAAACCAATCCCATGTAGATCAACGGGAACGTCATGCCAAGATGGCGGGGTTATCTACACAGTTAATCGTGAAACTTGTTCTTGTGTGTTCTTCATTGCATGAAGTTTCAATATTTTTCATCTGTAAATGTCCTCTATTACACTGTTGGACGAGGTTTCGTCATATTCCCTGTTTCTTTCATCCAACATATCTACCGCCTTGGCAGTACGTTTGCATGCAAGGGAATGTGCAACGATATAGATATATCTTTCTGATTCTGCTAAATCCCGCATCGCTGTTAGAGTGCGTTTCGTACAAACCTTGGTTTTATCTTGTTTCTCTTAACACATGTTTGTCGCCTTTAACTTGCAATTTCACTTCTGGTTAGACTTTACACCATCATTCGTAACAGCTCAAGACTTCAATATTTAAATGGGTTCACTAGATATGTCTCAGTCGGTTTTAGACTTGAAATGTCCGATATTTTATTATTAATTATCTGGAACACATGTCGTATCCACTCTGTGTTATTAGCGCAGAAAACAGTCTCTGGAGACCGTGCATTTCATGACAAGACCTCGCTACTCAATATTATAATTTGTCGTTTAGCAAACCTTTACTCCTCGCTCTTCCGATTGAATAAAACGATTTGATTTGATTTCCTGATAAAAAATAGTCTAATGCATTAGTGCAAGGGTGACAATCCACCTTATGACACATGATGGTGTACGGTCCTTGATGAAATTCTTATTTCTGATCACATAACTTTCCATAATATATCTAATATCATGCATGGTTTTATTTGGCGATGGAAAGTGGTCGTGATGTCCACGGTGGTTATGAAATGCTAAATTCATCAACGCACGTGGCACTACTATTTTTTTTATCAACATTTTTTTTTTTATGAAAATCATGTTTTATAAGTATAATATTTTTTAACTTTTTATGTAGATCCCTCTGCTGTATATATCAGTGAGTAGTATTAACGCTATTCAAAACTCCAGCAAAGTTCGTTAATTTCCCGCTTGTACCATCTTCAAAGGTTGCCTAAAATTCTCCTGTGGTAGCTGATCTTCGACAACGTCAACAATTCCTTGGATATAACTGATTTCTAGGGATACATCTTCCATCTCCATCTATATGTATACTCTGTCCCTTCATGGATTTATATGTCTATAATGCGTTAAATAATAATGCTCTCTTAATATTGTAACCAATCGCTAAGTACATTCTTATCCTTAAGCCTGGACAAGCGACAATGTCTCTATCTCTGTTATTGTCTACATGTATTCACACGGACGTCCAGTGACTCTCAACACTATTCCCTGTTCTTTCTTTCGACAGCACGGCCGCAACTTCTACGGTTGATGCGTCTTCGTTTATAGAATAATCCTTTCATAAGTCTGTATGAGCCAAAGTGTACTGCTTATTTATTTTTGCATAATCTCAGCTGTTCTGGCGCTATATTTGGGTGACACTTTATAGATTTCTCTAGTACATGGTATAAAGCAGCAACGTTTCGTGCATTCTGAGCATTGGAGCTTTTTCACATTGAATTGAGGTGATAAGATTTGAATTATATCTACATAATTGTATTCTTCGAGATTTTGTTCGGAACTACAATATTTCCAAAGAACTGAGCTTCTGTCAAAATGCAACTACATTTTCTTAATTTCAGCTGAAAGGGCACAGACGAGCCAATCAAGACGAGGAATATTTCCAGTGTAAATTATGCGGATACCAATCTATCGAGAACAAAACTTTCAGAAGACACATGAAAAGTCACGCAAGGGAGAAACCTTGTAAATCTGACATGTGTGGATATGGTAATACTCTAAAGAGTAGTCTGATAAGACACATGTTAACACATACCGACGAAAGGCAGTTTCAATGTGCAACATGCGGATATAAATGTATTCGAAGGAGTCATCTGAAAATGCACATTTTAACACATACAGACGAGAGGCCTTTTCAATGTGAAACATGCGGATATATATGTACACAAAAGAGTATTCTGAAGAGGCACATGTTATCACATACAGACGAGAGGCCTTTTCAATGTGAAACCTGCCAATATACATTTACTCTGAAGAGTAGTCTGATAAGACACATGTTAACACATACAGACGAGAGGCCTTTTCAATGTGAAACGTGCGCATATAAATGTATTCGAAGGAGTCATCTGAAAAGGCACATTTTAACACATACAGACGAGAGGCCTTTTCAATGTGAAACATGCGGATATAAATGTACTCTAAAGGGTTGTCTGAAGAGGCACATGTTAACGCATAGAGAAGAGAGGCCTTTTCAATGTGAAACATGCGGATATAAATGCATCCAAAAGAGTGGTTTGAAAAATCACATGTTAAGACATACAGACGAGAGGCCTTTTCAATGTGAAATATGCGGATATAAATTTAGCCGAAGAAGTCATCTGAAAATGCACATGTTAACACATACAAACCAGAGACCTTTTCAATGTGAAACATGCGGATATAAATGCATCCAAAAGAGTGGTTTGAAAAATCACATGTTAACACATACGGACGAGAGGCCTTTTCAATGTGAAATATGCGGATACAAATGTAGCCGAAGAAGTCATCTGAAAATGCACATGTTAACACATACAAACCAAAGACCTTTTCAATGTGGAACATGCGGATATAAATGCATCCAAAAGAGTGCCTTGAAAAATCACATGTTAACACATACAGACGAGAGGCCTTTTCAATGTGAAACATGCGGATATAAATGTTCTCGAAGGAGTGTTCTGAAAAGACATGTTAATGTATGCAGACGAGTGGACTTCTAATGATGGGTACGTATGAATATATATGTACTCTAAATAGTTGGCTGAAAACGCATACTTACAGGAGAAAGTCGTTTTGAATGTGAAACGTAGATATGAAACAATTCGTGCGTTAAAAACAGACAAGAATGCATAAAGTTAATTCTAATTTGAAATATGCGAATATAAATGGACAGAAAATAGTGACTTGAAACGACACATAATAATGCATAGACTCCTTCAGCGTAAATATAAATATACTCTTAAAAGCAGGAGAACACACTGGGATTTTTTTCAATTATAATTATTCGGCACTTGAATTGAAATGACTGTGTGGAAAAATATCACTAGTGATTTTCCAATGTAGCATTAATTATGAGTGTTTTCAAAGAAATATTACAATAAGAGAAAAAAATCTTTAGATCCTTGCGGAATCAATATCGAAAGCCTTATATAAAAAAAAGGAGTTCTTAAAACCCGCATGTATAAATATACTAAAAATAATAAAATTTTTACTCGCGAGTTTCTACACACCCAACCTACAAATGTGGGAAAACTAAAGTCCGAAGTACATTGTTAAACTGCCCCTGCTGGACACTTCGAGGCAGCTGTTTTTATTTTAATTAAACTTCAAAGCGTCACATTCGTATTTCTAACTAAACATGATTCACTGCAAACCTTTCGAAAAGTGATCTGCTCATTCTTAAAATTGAAGTAGACAATCCTAATCTTAGATGTGAGATGAGCGAACTATTAAAAAACAAGTGTATTAAATGGAGTGATATGGACGTAAACAATACGTATTCTCTTTAAACCATAATTTACTCCATTTTATTTAGGTAATGTAATATAGAAGAATGGTATATATCTTCTTTAGTATTAAAGTTAACTAGATTGTTATATATTTTCTTTAGTTTCTAATAATGAATTTTATTAAATAAACTGTGGTCTAATATCTCCAGTATTTTCTTTATTCCGTCTCTGGTTGCACTTTAATTCTACTTTTCAATATTGTTTCTTTAATCACCACTTTCCCTTCAACTTTATTATTAATATTTCCCCTTCCCTCTGATCCTTTACCTTCCTATTGCCTTACTTATTACTCTTTACCTCGACCACACTTCCGTCTCGATATGGTGTTTTCTCTCACGCAGGTAGTCATTTCCCACTTCCATAACCTGGTCACAGTATTACCCAGCATCAGTTGGCAACATAGCGTCTCAGCCAAAATCCTGTACCATTCCGCTCTATAAATTTTCTCTCTTACATGCGAAAATATTTCTGCACAGTGATGTTGTGTTCTGAAGTTCGTATACGCCTGTCTTGAGATTCTACAATGAACCTCCTGTAATCTTACGAGAACTTAACTAGTAAGTAATTGCGTCAAGATATTAGCTAGTGGGTAATTTTGTCACAGAAGAGAAAAACCGAAAAACAGGTGATTTTGTCACTGTATGCAGACATATTCGAGTCTGTAGCTAAGGAAGGCCTTATATGAGCAGACGTTCTTCTTAAAACAATATCTCTCTCATATTCTCACTCTCATCTTGGAAGCAAATAAATATAGGCTTTGTATTATGGATTCCCGGGACCTACCCTCTCTAAACTATTTGAAGCCCGCTACTGCTATGACTGCCAGAGATGCTAATAAAAATGCTTCATTTCGATACTCTTGCATTACTCCTACCTCGGCGAAAAGAGTGAGTCATTAAGTTAACAGTTTCATGAAAAGTGAATCACATTTAATGAAAATGCATATTCAGAATTGTTAACACAGAATTTGCAATGAGGAGCAAATACTTTCTGTTCAATGTCCGATTTATGCCAATTTCAGAAATGGTAAATATTTAGATCGTAGAAAAATTTAATTTAGGTCCCATTCATATTCCAGGCTTGAGGATTATTCGGAAAAAATTCAATTAATTTTTTTTTGAAGAGAGGGACAATCTCAACTTTCCACAACACATCGAAAACTTGTTATAAGAGGATCTGAAAATTAATGTAATAAAGAATTTAAAACCAAGAATTCTGAGAGATTTCCTGTTTTGAGAGCGACATGCTTTCGGCCACTAAGCTATGCATTATTTCAAAACGTAAACAAGGAAATCAATAGCTCAACCTGATTGACAACCGTTCTGGGCGCAGAAAGATCACGTCTTGCTAGGTTAACACTTAATGACGGATGCAGTCCTTAGACAAAGGAATTGATGCTTTAGTATGGTTGTTTACTTTCATTTTAATTAAATTCTGATTGCATGGTCGGATATTGAAGTAGTTTTTCTGATGTAAATTGAAAATAAAGTCACGTTATACGCGCTTTAGTATGATAACTATACGTTGAAAACTGTAAGGTTGAAAATGGTTTGACAAATGAATCGCATTTACTAGAGTAAAGGGTCAGAAATGGGTAAACTAATTATAAGAGAAAATGGCTGGCTACCATCTGTTTTAATGTAAAATGCAGTGGAACTTTTAATATAAAATCTATATTAGTTATTGTGTAATCGAAAACTAGATCTCCGAGATCAGATATTCTGTCAGAAGTTTCAGTTTGCAGGGAGTAGGATCTAAAAGGAAAGTTATGTAAGACTCTTTAGATTTTTAACATTAAAATTTAAAGTTGGGCCGTGTGTTCGGTAATTTGAAAGTGTAACATCCCTTTTGGAAAGGTCTGGCAGAATCCGTGGTTCCTACTTTCTCTAACCATTATTTTGTGAAAACATGGCATACTGTATCTGGAACCTACGATAATGTATGTGTGAAAATCGTACAAAAAACTAGTCATGCAGACAAAAATTTCACCCAGTTTGGAAACTATTATTCACTGAGGATGTGCGGCGTCCTATTTCTCGTGCTTTGAGGGTAATATCTATGGTCCGGTAACCGCTTAGATTCGGTCCAAAACTTAACCCAATTCATCTTTGTGTATAATTGCATTTCCGGTATACGACTACACTTTTACCCTGCTGCGAAGCACGTCATATATCCAGAGTATCCACTAGAAAGCACTTCACGGTGCAAATCATAGGCAAGGTATTTTCATGAGCTATTCTCTAGAAAATTAATATCGGATGGAAAGAGACCGTTGGGAAGACTGAAAGCTCATAAGAAGGACAATATTAGAAGAGATCATCACGAAGCAGTTGACCGTTATGAAAACTCTCGTCTTTCCAAGGAAAAAATGCTATGGCGAACTTTATTACTGCTCCGGTGCAGTTTGGAGTCCGTAAGTCATATAGTAATAAGTAATACTCCAGAAAATGTGTGGGTCACGGTGGTTCAATTGGTAGAGCGCTCACCTCTGGTGCCAGGAGTTTTCATTAGATCTCAGATGAAATGATCTCTGATCTCTTTCATTAATTATCATATACACCTTTCCTACTAGAGGGCAGGTTCTAGAAGAACTATAGGCTTTTTGTTAGATATTTTATCGATATACAAAGTTTGGTTACGATCTGAATTTTCAAAATCTGGATGTTTTGGTGTCAGTTAATTGAAGTCAAAAATTTGTTGGTTGGTAACAATGTAAAGCGTATAACAGCTAAGTTCTAACAGCGATACTTCTCCGACTACGTGACGTTTCCTTTTTTAAACCTTTTTTGCATCTTTTACTACAAACACAATCAGTTTTCTAAACCTTTTTCATCCCACAAGCCGCCGCGCCTCTTTACCATGCTTTCTACCTGGCAACCGACAATTATATTATTTTGTGTATATTTGCTTTTCATTTTAAAAAAATGACAGTTTATTACCTATATTTTATAATATATATATGCTAATTATATTACCCAAAAACTTAAAAAAACACATTATCTTTAGTAATAATAAAAACATCATGCAAAATAAAATACTTTCTTTGAAATGAATTTGTTCAACCTACAAAATTCTCGTTAAATTTATATTTCCTCCTGTCCTCGCGACTCCCTTGCACACATATCGCTATCCCCAGGTTGAGAAACCCTGAGTTATACTCAGCATCCAATGGCCATCTCTACGTTGCGACATTTTATTTGATAATTGTGAATTAGAAAATACAAAATGAACACAAAAAACATCAGCGCCACTCTAGTTGAGCTGGGATTCGTCGAATAGGCTCTCCTTTCTATATTCTAGACCTGCCGGCCGAATTCTTTTACAGCGGAATGCCGATACTTTATACATAAATTCCAGATTAAAACGGTCGGAAAATGGCCGGACCTCCAACCTTTTCCCGACCAGCAGGAAGTGGGCGGGGCTCCGTTTATTTCACGACCATCAAGATTAGATGGTGCCGCGTTCTTTTCTCGACCATCAGCAAATGGACAGGGAGCCGCCTTTCCCCGACCTAAGGCAATGAACGAGGTCCCATCCTTTTCCCATCTTCAAGCGCTGGGGGGGATGGTCGTGGTTTCGCCTCTATGCTGGCAAGTCAGAGGCCGACGGCAGTCAACAAACGGTCCGAAGACAAAACGCCACTTGTGGCTGCACGTCGACCTTCCCCCAACCATTTTCCAGCTACTAGTTTGGGTTCTTAATATCCCCTAGACCAGCCGGACCAAAATCCTCGACCATTTGCTGTCTTGGTCGACACTTGGTTTGCTGGGTAGTAGTAGTCTACCTGAGCCTTAGATGTCTGAAGATCATAAAAAATCAATTGAATAGTAGTAGTAATAACAGCTGTAGCAGATCTGCACATGGGGGCGCAGCCCGGAGAGTCCGGCTACGATAAAGGAGGCGCAGCCCCACAAAACTCCTAAAGTTAGGAACACCCCCTTCCACGGGAAGTGAGTATTGGTGACAGTCCTGATTACTGTTGTGAACATATTTTATTCACCCCACACCAACGAGTGGGCAAATCAGCTATTAACTGATAAAGCATAATTTGGTATTTTAATGAAATCTCATGTGCACAAGGTTCATTTATGCCTTGTAATTTACTAAATTGAGAAAACATAAAACGGAAAATACACGTAGAACCATAGAACAAGCTCATTCAAAACTAAAACATGAGAACTAAATAATAACACAAACAAGTAAAAAAGATTTAACGGAAAAAAAAGTATGTGCGTTCCGAGGGGTTCGAACCTCAATCGTAACATCAATCTAGCTAGATACAGGAATTCACTGCTGAAGGGTCTGAGAGAAAGCCATTTCCTCTGCTCTGGTAACATTACGTCACGGATTGTTGTTAGTTGTATTGTTATAGCTTGATATAGCTTGTATTGTTAGTGAGGCAGCGAGTCAGTCAACTGTGGCCAATGTTTCCTTTCTCAAATCTAGCCAAGTCTTATCGTTCGAGCCTTTTTCTGTGATTCAAGACTGTATGAGTCATGTTGCAAATTTTAAATTCGATACTCCACAAACTACTAAAACTACTGTATAATTTGCCGAAAATGAAGATAAATTATGAATAAAGGTCATTTATAAAATTTTGTGATGCTTATTGGTGAATTTTTGTTTAACACCAACAAAATAATATTAAATATCCATAAAAACAAAAGTATTTTGTATACGGTTGTGAAGAAAATATATCATGTGTAACGTCTTTATAGAGGATCTGAGTATGATACTGACCCAAATATTAATTAGTATTTCAAGAAAATCAAAGGTTTAAGCTCATTTAAGGTAGTCCATTCAAATTTTTTATTACTTTTTTCCCAAACAAAAAGGTCCATCCTTTAAAATACAATTGAAGTGAAATAAAAGGATTATCTAAAGTAATTTAGGAGAATTATTATAGTAACAGATGGATCCGCTTCAGGCTTACGCAGTAAGTGCTGTGAATCCTTACCCAAGCACTGTTTCCGTCTCTTGACAACTTTCAACTCAGACGACATAAGACTATTAAGACAACATAAAGTATGATGCCACGCATACGTTCTCTTTATTTACTGTCTCCTGTCAATCAATTGTTGGGAGTTATTTGAAAAAAAAAAGTAAAGTGAACAGATTGGCGAGTCCTTTGTAGCAATAAAAGAGATATCTGCTGTCCCGTTAACAATTTGCATGGACAACAGGACTTATGATGAAAAAAGGACAGCCGTTAAAACAAGACGTCTGGTCATCTTCATCGTAATATAGAGGCCCAAAGCGCCATAAATAAAATTTAATTCAATAAATTCATGGAGAGAATACAGTTTCCCGCATATTTCACTTGCTTCAGTGAAACTAGCAGACAATAGGTTCGCTTTCTTACGAATTTTCCCTCACTCGTAACGTAATAAAAATAATCCTATCAACAGTTAGTTAATACTAAGGATAATAAAACAATTGAATAAAATTAATCATGCCTTTTGCATTCGAAAAAAAAATACTCAGAGCATAGAGGCGACTCGAACTGACAACCCTTTGCCTGGGGGTCACTAAGCTTAACCACTACACCACAGATGACGGTAGCTTATCGTGTTTTCATTACCGTTTACTAGTACAGCATTGAATGACAGTCTTCACTTCGAAATTTCAAACCAATATTGTGTATTTCTTCTCGCCTTCTCGGAAAAATAATATTTTATACTACATGATTGTGCACTGCATATGTTGTATCTGTAACTTATGTTTGTGTAATGTTTTATTTGGCAGAACATTGTCTGTAATCTCAGTTACTAATAATACTAAAGATATCCACCGTTTCGTAGAGCCAAGAGGAATATTCCTTCTGTCCTTTGAATTTCCCCGTCAATTTCCCTATGTTGCCAAATCTCTCACTTTTGGACTTAAATTTTTTTCGATCTTTAATTTCATGTTTCTGTTTTTTTCGTTATATTTTCATTATTTATTAATATTTTTGTGACGAAATTTCAGGAAATATTCCTTTTCACATACTTCACATTTATGACAGTTAAGCGCACGCTAGAATTCAAGGAGAAAAATTTTATTTGTCAAAAACTCCCAAATAAAGACATGCGAAAAAAAACTTGAGCATGAGTGTACATTCTTAGGAATTTCATGTAAATCGGCTACATATAGTAGGTATAATAGTGGAGAAAGTGATGAGCCTTGTGGTACGCCAGATTTTAGTAAGATTGGGTGTGAAAGTGATTCGTTGATGAATATATATGTAATACGATTTGTGAGGAAGGAATGAATGTAGGGTATATAGCACTCTGGTAGCATAAATGAGTGTAGTTTGTGTAATAGACCTGCGTGCCACACTTTATCAAAAGCTTTTTCCAAATCGAACATAAGTAAGCATGAAGGTAGTGATTTATTGAGTTGATTTGATATTGCTGTTGTTAGTCTTAGTAGTTGATCTGAAATACTATAGTTAGGTCTGAATCCAGCTTGCGATATAGGTAGTAAATTATTTTCTTGTAGATGTTCATGTAGTCTGTTGACAATTATCTTCTCCAGTATTTTACTTAATGTTGAGGTGAGTTGTATCGGACGATACGAGGTGATTTGGCTCGTTGGTTTGTTAGGTTCTGGAAAAAGCAGAACTTTTGAGTATTTCCAGTCTATGGGTAAATATCCGGTCATCAGTATGAATGTATATATTGTTCCCAAAATTGTGATAAAAGTCGGTGGTGCTTCCTTGATTAATTTGTATGTTATTGTGTCAAATCCAGGAGCTGTATTCCGTTTCCTGCCAGCCACTTGATTTATCTCTACCATTGTTATAGGTCTTGTTAATGGGTTGTTTGGAGGTAGCCTATTGTTTATGCTTGGTCGGAGTGTTTCAGAGTTTGGATCGGAGTGTTGTCGGATCAGGTTTCCTACACGAATTGGCATATAACAGTCGGGCAACGGTGTGAATATATCTTGAAAATGGTTGGCAAAGGTATTTG
>JAGDQP010054772.1:0-13273 GCA_022664845.1 Lepisma saccharinum
CGTTTGTTGTTGGTTTATTTGAAATGGTTGGGTGCAAGCGGTGGAGTATATTGTCTTTGACCTTACTTGTCCTTGCGAATTTTAACGGAAGTTATAAAAACTTTTGGACTCCGGTTACAAGAGTGCTGTGGAAGAAGTATTGTGCCCAACTGATTTATGATGACATTTTCGTTCGCCCGCTAAAATAATTGTGAACAACTCAGGTTCTTCAGGTATTATTTCGGAGACTCTGCAATAAACATTTTGACTGTGGTACAACAAGCAAGAAGGTTGATATACAGACACATTGTTCTTGCTCTCTCTCCCAGCATTCGCGACTAGTTCCATGCAGCATCTTTGCAATTGATGGCCAAAAGGAAATCTGTATTTGTTGAAGTGAGACGGGAAAATATCTGTTTTCACTCTTCTGTCTCCCCTATGTTTTGCGAATAAAAAATGTAGGATGATTGAGTGGAAGAAAAGGTTCGCATGATTGTAAAGTCCGCCATCTAAACTAAGACGGAATAAATTAATCCACGTCCTTTCGAATACAAATCGAACGCATTGCCAACTGAGCTAGCTTCCTCGGTGTTAAAAGTTTATGTTGTTGTGTATGCATTCCCCGAGCTGCCGTAACTCAGTCGGTAAAGCATTGGCTTCGCTTTCAGAAGGTCGTTGCTTCGATTCCTGTGGTCGGACATCCAGAATGGAGTTTTCCAGGATTTTACTGTACTACCATGCATATGCCAGAATACTATCTTCAATCTTCCTCTCCTGATTGTTATTGTAAAGTATTCAACGTTAAATTGCATCTCAATAATTTGGAATTTGTTAAATGGATAAATATATTCATAAATGATTAATTACTGGAACCTTAAAAAGTACTGCGGCATAATAATAATAATTAACAGAAATTAATTTTTAACTGGTCACTATAGAAGTCAAAAGCAAATAGAAGAATTCGCATTGGCTTAATCACAGCGTCAATCCATGGTAAGATGGCGAGTAGCGATAGCGAGAGAAGATGCTGGACAGGTTGTTGTTGATGTCTTTCTAATCACAATTAATACGGTCTATTATTGTTTATCACAACTTGGGTTTTTCTAATATTCAGCCTTTATCGATCGGCCCTGTGAAGTTTAACCAAACATATTAAACCAGGATTTTATTTTCGAAAAACATAATAACGCTGTGCACTAATGACGTCAACATCCTCGTTAGGTGAAATGGAATCGGCTAAACGGGAAGACAAGAGATGGCCAAATCTGGATAGAAAATTATTCGGATATAGGATGGATAACTATTCATCGGTAAACTTTGGTAAACTTATTTTTATATGGGTCAGTCTAGTAACTTTGGACTTCGGCCCGTCACGATTAGCCTTTAGGTGTTAAAATACACACCCATGCCCCTGCCGGGACTCGAACCCGGGACCTTCGAGCCGATGGCCTACCGCCCCAGATCGCTCGGCCACCCGGCCAGCAACTACTCATCGGATGACGGATATTAGTTCAGTCATTAGAGACAAAAAAAATGTTTTGGTGCAAAAGGTTGAGGTGTTCTGAAATTTGGCAGAAGTGTACACTTGGGGCCCCTAAATATAAGGCTAAATTTGTGACCTTGAGGGACCGCTGGTCGCACCGCCATCTTGAAAAATGGAGGCTAAAAGGCTGTGTTTAGCATAGATCATGTAGATTTGAGAGATTTTTTTTTTTAAATTGAAAATTGGAGTGGATTTGCAATGTAAATTTTCTACAAAGCTACTTACATAAACATTTTGAAAATGTCCCCATTTTGAATAAAAAATTACGGAAAATATCTATATATATTTAAAGTATGACCTGTCCAAACCACTGAAGCTAGACAAACGAAATTTGATATACTGATGTATCATCAAGAGTACATTACGGGAAAATTGCAAAATTTAGAGAAAATCTTTTAAATTTGTAAGTGTACAATCGTCTTAAGTGTACAATTGTGCCAAATTTCAAAACTCCTCAGCCTTTTGCGCCCAAAAATTACCTAATGACTGGACTATATGGGGATGTCACGTAATGTCCGGACAGATTGCGGATAATTTCGGATGTCGGCTAATATCCGGATAACGGGTAATATGCGCATGACGGATAAAATCCGGTTGGTTAAATTGATACCGGATAATTTGTCATCAGGTTCTCCGAAAAATTTGGCCATCCCAAGAAGACAGCATAGAGACATACTGTAGGATGTGGCTCGATTTGGTTCGTTTTAGATCGACTCGACTCGAAACTCGAGTGAATTTCGAGTCGAGTTTCAAGTCGAGTTGAACAATATTTGTCGAGTCGAGTTTTCGTTAAACTCGACTCGAACTCGCTCATATCCATTCCTAAGTATTGGCAATATTAATAAATTTAAATTTGAGCTATTCAGTATGTTGGTAAACAAAGGTTATTATGCCGTCAATGATTATTTGAGCGATGACTCATTATATAAAATGTAAAAATGTAATTTAAAGAGATGTAAATCGTGCTCAATTTCAAAATTAAATGTCATCATGTCTCACGTATAGAAACACTGACTAGTCTTATATATCAAGGTACCTGTATGTATCACACAGGCGAATAAATTTCAATTTTATTCTGTCCTATTCATTTGTGACGATGCCGCCGTGAATTTAAACGCCTGTAGCTTCTAAACTAAGCAGATCTCAAAATTTCATCAAAGGATTTTTTTCTTGGTTTAATGTGAATAATCACCTCCCGAAGTTTACGCCATTATTTCGAGGACACTCTCTATAGGAAACATCTGCAACTTGGTTTAATTTTTAATTGTATTTTCGTATCTTTTCGGTGTTAATTTCTTCGCTGGAGCTGTATTCTTTCATGAAAATGATAGCAACAGTAATATTAAATGAAAATGCAAGATACAAAACAGAATTTTATTTAGTAAATAGTTTTACAATAGTTTTAAATACTTTTACAATTTAATTATAGTTAAAAAGTAAGCCTTTGGTGGCATGTATAAAGCTTTATAACATAAGGATCAACTGTTCTTTGCTTTGTTACAAGCAACTGTTTTTGCCTTAGGAGGAAGTCTAGATGTGAATTTACACCAAAATAAAAGCAAAAACATGCTAATTCTAAATTTTAATTACAAATATGTTATAAACATTTCTCTGCCGTGTTTGCGAAAATGTTGACAAAAAATTACTAATAACATGTTCCTGAAATACTGTTGGTCATATGTTACAGAAATTAATAAATTGTTAATAACAGAACCACTAACATATTAGCAAAGATATACTGTATGTCAACATGTTAATAGATGAAAGGATTTCCAGCTAACATGTAGTAGGAAACTCCTTCAGTCCATAATCTGGAGCCATGGCTTCAGGGGAGTCTTACCTATTTCTGCAGGCTGGTCTACGATCCTCTGTCCGTCATCTCTATTCCAAATGTTTGTGCAACAAATAAGATAAAATCAATTTTATATAGAGATTTCGTTCGATTACTCCAGACCGCATTATCTAGATTGTTTCTATTTTCTATTGGAGTTACTGGTCTCCTCCCAAGCGCCTCCCAAGGTGGAGGATAGGGGAATGCCGACCAGATACTGTGGGTACCGGAAATATTCCGGGGCGGACCAAAACCAGTACTGCTGCCTTGCAGTTAGTAGACGGATCTACAAAGGCTAGGGGAGATAAACACGAACAAAAATATTATGGAGAAGGGAAACAGCTTCACCATTACCACCCTGTGGCTCAAGTTGAATGACATCGTCAAAGCTCAGAGATGGACAGAGGACGTCATATTGAATGTCTACCTTTACTGCAAGATCGTAGAACTGACAACTACACCGCTAAAACATGTCAAGAAATAGAAACAGATTGTTCATGGATTCTCCTGGGGTAAAATATTCCGGAGGTAAACTAGTCGCTCATTCGGACAGCTTCATGGAGCCCCAAGAACAGGATTAAGAAAGACCTTTAAATATGAACGTGGAACGTTCGAACGTTATACCAAACAGACGCTCTTCAGGTGGTGGTACGCGAAACCGAGAAGTACGAGCTAGACATATCAGCGATACAAGAAGTTGGTGGGAGCGTCTTTATAGCATCCGACAGGACAAGTACACTTTCTACTACGGGGGAACACAGTCTCACGATTTCGGAACAGGATTCCTCATTAAGAACAGTATCCTTCAGGTGGTTCAGAATATAGTGTTCGTAAACGAAAGACTATCGTATGTTACGATACGTATTCGATGGGGCAACACGGTTTAAATGAATGTCTATGCTAAGACCGAGGTGACTAATGATAACGACAAATAGATATTTTACGATGAGCTAGAAAGTGATATGGGTACATGTAGGTAGACATGTACCATGATATTATTATAATTGGATTTATGTATTTTAATTTAATAGATATGGAATGAAAGTTATTTACATTATTACTTTTATATGATTTAATTGGAATTCGTTGTGGAAATATTTCTATTGTTTATAATTTGGAAATTAATATTGACAATTAGTGTGTGGAGCATTCTGGTGATGTATGAGGTAACTGGCTTATTACTCTAAACGCCATTTATGAGAGACTGTTCAACCAGATTGTTGATTGGTTTTAGGATAATGTAATTAACTACGATATTATAGGAGAAAAGAATATTAGTTTACTGAAAAGTATAGATTGAATCATTGATCGGAAGAAATATTTTAATATTCAATTGCAGTTAAATACTTATTTAATTTGCAACGATTAGAGCCTTTGTTTCAATCAGGAAATGAAAGAAATTAAGATTGGAAATAGCAATGTCACAGAAAGTGTTTTTTCATATGGATGGAAAGAATGATGTTGGGTTTTGTATGTAGAACTTTCTATTGATTTTAATAAATCGATTGTATCGCGCCTACGGGCTAATAAAATCTTTTATTTCACGCTTTCGCGCTGTGACGTGAGGAACGGTACAGTGCCTTCGTGGTTCTATTATCGTTTCTCACTGAATGCTAACGCTAATAAGGACTTACGAAAGTTACGATAGTAGTCTCCACTGTTTCCGCTAGGGGATACGACGACTTGAAGAAGATTTGGAGCAGTTGAAGCAACTGGTCCTCCGGACTGGTTTATAACGTAAGCTCGTGTTCAAAGATTCACGTAGAAAACCAATATAATTAGCGACCCTGAGAGAAATTGATAGAAATTGCTAACCAGAGAAGTACAGAAGAGGTTATTGCTTAACAAAAGGCTGTTTGACCGATTACCGAAGTATAATTCGAAAATTATGTTCGGTGATTTCAATGCAAAGCTAGGAAGGAAAGCAAAAATATAGACCTATTATAGGCAAATACAGCTTTCACGAAATTACTAACAACAATGGAGAAAGCTTGATAACTTTCGCGATTTCGAAAAACCTACTGGTTAAGAGCACGTACTTTGACCACAAAGATATACACAAATAAACATGGGTATCGCTCGGCGGTAAAACTCTCAACCAGATCTATCACGTATTAGTAGGTAGACGAAAACACACTAACATAATGGACGTTAGGTCGTGCAGAGAAGCGGAAGGTGACACCGACCATCAATTAGTGATCACAAAAGTAGGAGAAAAGTTATGAATCGCGAACAGAGAAAGGAAGGGATCAAAACAACTGAAATTCGAAGTTAAACGATTAAATAATCCGAGCATAAAAGCAGATTACTAACTCTCAAATTGGTTAAGAATCTTAGCCGACTTGAGTAATAATAATGAAATTGTTGTAAGATATGGGAGGCAATTCGTGAAACAGTTAATGGCGCTGCCAAGGAACGTGTTGCTGAGAAGAAACAGCAGAAAAACAAAACAAATCAAATTACCTACAATATGAGTGCAATACCACTTTTGTAGTTTTAATTTTTTTCTAGATACAAGCTTTTCAAATCATGACATTTTATAGGTTGCTATATGGACCTGTAATACAGGTAGTCAATTGGGTTTTGTTGAATATATCCAGTGGAGTTCTTGACCGAACGCGGCTGTGGGACCGAACCGCGGCTGTGTGTTCCTTCAGGTCGCGTTCGACCCGCTTTTATTATTTTCTGACAATACATGACGTAGTACAAATTTTTTTACACAGATATACAAATAGTGAGCAATAAGTATCACCTAGTTTACATGGCAAATTTGTCGATTCATATAATACACTACCAATGTTGTCGGACATAATAATCACTTGTTTAGGATACATGAGGTGGGCCGCCACAGCTGCGACAAGAAACTCGGTGACAAAGCTAGGATATGCTTGAGAGAAGCGAGACACAAAATGTCGGTATCATCTTCCAACACAACTGCGATGGACATAGGGGTGTCATCCACATACACAGTAGTACGGACAAACTCGGGTTGAAACAAATCACAAGACACTGATAAAGTTTTCTTAAGTTGAAGCATTGTCCACTGAGGAAATATATTTTCGGAAAGCTCAACAATATAAGCGGATCGCCCGAACTAATGTAGCCAGGGATGACTGTCCAAAGACGGGAAGAAGGTACCGAAAATAGCGTTGAGGCAAAGTGCAAAATATGGAGATACTTGGGAAAATATACACTGATATAGTTATAGTTGACACTTTAACTCCAAGTTAAACTAGTTTCCTGGTACTAGTGATTGTGACCCATTCTACTTATCTTTTCACTCGTGAACGGAGAAAAATTGGACAGAGAAGACGAAGGAGGAAGGGCTCCGCAAGACTGGACCCTTAACCACTTCATAATTCAGTTGATTTTTGAGTGGATCCTTTCGGCGACCCGATCCAGTACAAAGACCCCGTTCCTGAGCCGCCGATGCAACTCCCTGATTCTCTCGCCGACCTTCTACTTGATCATGACCTTCACCAAGAAGATTTACAGTGGCCTCAAGACAACCCTTGCTTGATACTCTTGTACTTGGTCCAGGTTCGCAACGTCGATGTTCTTCGCGACCTTCGAATCCAGGAACCCTGGAACGTATTATCCGATGATTTAGAATTCTGGAGACAACTTATTCAAGATCTCAGCAAAATCCAACCTGCACCTGATGTGGACTATCAAGAAGACGCTCGTCCCGTTGAGGAAGATGAACTAGGGACGCACGGAGATTCTGCTTTGGATAGGAACCCTTCTGAAGACTGGGATGCTTCCATTCCCCAGTACTACAGTTTGCCGAAGTCTCTCAAACCTGATATATTGAAGCGTTTTTCACCCCCTGGGCAATTGGTCACCGCATCACCTTTATATCATACTCCGCCGGGTCCCTTTGCCATGCGTGGCACTCCTCATGCGGTCTTACCAATTCTTGAGCACATGCCGTCAGCAGACATCTTCGAAGTTCCTCCCAAATTACTAGTGAACTCCTTTCATGTTTTTGCGGTCGAGAAACCAGACGGTAGCGAAAGGTAATATACGACTGCCATGATTGAACTTCCTGTTGTTCTTTCTCTCCCGTTCTCTTACCACGCGTCACGGACTTGATGAACCAAGTGTCAACAGAAACTGTTTTTGCCAAAACTGACTTCAGAGACGGTTTCTATCACATTACATTGGCCGCTTATACACGTCAATTCTTCGGTATTGAATGTGGCAATAGATACTTTCGTTTTAGGAAGTTACCAATGGGATGAACATTATCGCCATTATTAATGCAAACGGCCATGCGAAAAGAACTTAACTTCCTCTTCAGTGATGTGTGCACATATCTTATGTATTATGATGGCATTCTCCTTTACGGCTCAGTGTCACAAGTGAATCACGCAGTGTCCGTACTATGCAATTCTACACTTGTAGTTAATATTAAGAAAAGTGTATTAGTGCCTACCAAGGAACTAGTTTACCTTGGAGTTAAAGTGTCAACAATAACTATATCAGTGTATATTTTACCTAAGTATCTTCACATTTTGCGCTTTGCTCCAACGCCTTTTTCGGTAACCTCTTCCCGTCTCCGAACAGTCTCTCGCTGGTTACATCAGTTGGGCCGATCCGCTTACATAGTTGAGCGTTCCGCTAGTGTCTGCTCTCACCGAAAATATATTTCCTCAGTGGACAATGCTTCAACTTACGGAAACTTGATCAGTGCCTTGTGATTTGTTTCAACCTGACTTTGTCCGTACTACTGTGTTTGTGGATGGCACCCCTATGTCCATCGCAGTTGTGTGTGGTACCGGACATTTTGTGTCTCGCTTCTCTCAAGCATATCCTATCTGTCACCGTGTTTCTTGCCGCAGCTGTGGCGGCCCTTCTCACGTATTCTAAACAGTGCTTATTATTTCCGACAATATTGCTGAAGTGTATTATATGAATTGACATATTTGCCACCTAGACTACCTGATACGTATAGCTCACTATTTGTATACCTGTGTCAATAATTTTGCACTATGTCATATATTGTCAGAAAATAATAAAGCGGAACGAGCTTCGCGCCGTCCGTTCCGGAAGCAAACTGAAGTGACCCACAGCCAATGGGATCCCAGTGGGAGGAGCATGGGGTATGATATCCCGTGATCACCTATCGATGTCTCAGTTGATCTGTTAATCTCGTCAGATCGGAAGCAGGCGCACGGGATGTTTGGATTTTGCATAGTTCTTGATTTAAATAGTTGTTCCCATACACAAAAACACTGAGAAGCTATTTAGCAAACATCAACAAAAAATAACGATAATATCATAATCTATAAAACGTCTAATCTTTAAAATTTTATATCACGTATAATATTAAAGATACAAAAGTGGTATTGGGATCAAATTGTAGGAAATTTAATTTGAAATAAAACTTATTCGAACACTTTTTGCTGTAAACTCTACCATTGGCGAGAAAATCAGGGATTTTTTTAAGAGGAGTGGAAAATTTACAAAAATATCAAATTTTGAAAGCTTTTGAAAGTTTGAATCTCGAAAACTATGAAAGCTACAAAAGTAGTATTGGGCTCAAATTGTAGAGAATTTAATGGTAAATAAGATATCTGAACACGTTTTGCTGTAAGCTCTACTATTAGGGGAGAATAAGCGATTGTTGAAGGAAAGTAGAAAATTTACAAAATAATAAAATTTTGAAAGCTTATATCTCGAAAATTATGAAAGCTACAAAAGTGGTATTGAGCTAAAATTTAATTGGGAATTTAATGGTAAATAAGATCTTTGAACATTTCTTGCTGTGAACTCAACCATTGGGGGAAATAAAAAGCGATTTTCAAAGAAAAGTAGAAAAACCTTGAAGAAAATAAAGATGGCGTCGTATCTCAAGATGGCGGATCCGAAAATCGGGCACCTCCCTTCAAATTGATTGTACTAAGGGTATAGAGGAACTATGGAAAATATGTCCCTTCAATCCAGTCTGTCACGATTTTTTCGCTAAGCCACTACACTATCATCCAGTTTAGTACCTAAGATCCATCAAAAGTCAGTCTTCCCTTGTAAATGTATTACAAACATGTGTGTACGAAAGGTGATTTTTTCAGTGTTCTCACGAGTAAAATATTATTGAAAATGATGGCAATACTAATGAACTTGCTATAAACATTTCCTTATACACATATAGTTTACTTAGGAATAGAAAAATACTTGTCGCTAACAATGTTAACAGTAATGTTATTAACAAGTTAATAGAAAACTTGAAACATGTCGACAGCAAATATTATTCACAAAGGGAACTAACAAAATGTATTAACATTTATTAGTGATTGATAACATGTTGAAAGAAAATTGTTTTCAACAAATTTTAATCTCAAATGCTATTAACATGTTTATAGATTATCTTTGAAATTTGCTAGAAACATGGAAGTAACACATGCTATTAGCAATGTTGCTTCCGTTCTAAATTTACGTTTAGATGATTTTTAACAACATTATATAAATAGATTAGTATGGATGGTTATCTATCATTTGCTTTGCAAGTATTTATCAGTCTACTTGAGTTGCAATAATTCGTACCACTTCTGAAGAGATTGCCGTGGAAAAATTCTGAAAAAAAAAAAATAAAAAAATAATGGTGTTAATTTTGAGATTTTCATTTCCTTAAAACAGTTAACACGAAAAATTGAAAAGAAGAATTTTGTGTTAAACGAAGTTACATTGAAATATTTTATGTACGCTAAGGAATGTTACATACCCAGATGTTTTAATTGAACTCATTTAGATCATTCACCATAATCTTAAAACCAGGATCTTTTATGCTGGCGTTGATGATGATAAAGTTCACTTCCTCAGTACAACTCAATGATATGGATTAGTAAGATGCATTGTGTTATCTTCACGCCAAAGGCGTCAATTAGGGGGCAATTATCCCCTCTGAATTTGAGAACATAAACGTACTAAAACGTAAAAACTTATTTAAAAAGAGAGTTAAACCGACATAAAACAACTCTGAAAATTAAAGGAAAATACATTTTTTGAAATTTCTACTTTTTGTAGGAGTTCGGAACCAAATTTATAATTAAAACAACTACTTGTAATGTGCTACGCAATTTAGGTTAGTGAGTTTTAGTTGAGTGTTATAGTAATTAATTTGATGTCGACATAATAAAAAAATTTAAAATGAGAAAATTATTTTAAGAAGTGTTTTTATTTTTACTTTTGAGTCGGACATTTGTCTTCGTCTTGTGTAAAGACGTTTTTATATATTCTTTTCCCTTTATATCAGTACCGCTCAAGAATAAATCTGCATTACGTCTACATGGAGTTACAATTGAAGACCTGAATTACAAAACACTAAGTATTTTTTCAGGAGAAACAACAACAACAAAACAAACAGTCCAAGGACTTGGCGTGTTATTCTATTCAGCTGAAATTATTTTGCATTAAAAAAGGTTTCTAGTTGGAGTAATATGTAATATTATGCAAGTGCATATGCCTTGGAACATAGATGCCGACGAACAGAAAAATGAAAATACGAAAAAAGTGTACTTGGGATGTATTGCAATTCAGTCCTTCAGTTGGATCGCCCAGAAAACCTGGGCGGCGCCTACCCAACATTGTCTAGACTTATCATAAAAGTGATTATTAAAGGGTGTGCACTGACACACTAGTATACCGCAAAATTTCTTGCCTGTCCCGTGCCGCGCCGCGAGAACACAAATGTTTTGATTAAAATAGTAAAATAAAGGGAAAGTGAAATATAAATTAAACATCTTTAAGAACGTTATATATTAATACAAGAGAAACAGTACATTGTAAGTAACAAATTGCAATTGTTAAAATTATTGAGTCATTAGTTCATTTTTATAATTAAATACCGGCTTGTTTATTTTGGAACGTAGTGTGACATGAGACATGAACTTCCCCGAACAATCAGAGTTCGTATTCCCGGAACAATCAGCGTGTATGGGTAGAAATTTTTCATCTCTTTTAGTGACGCAACTTACTGTATAAGTTTTTGTTCTCTGCGGTTTTTAGCTTATTTATTTTCCTCTTCTCTTACATGGTGAAATCCATCACGGCCTTTAATAACATCCAACCATCAATACAGTGTAATTAAAAGTTCCAGTGAAAACAATAATAATAATAGTAAATCTATATACTAATGATAAACAAGAAAGCGAAAATAAAAGTAAATCAAACTACAAAATAAGGTAATATAGTGATCTTATCCTCTCTCTCTCTCTCTCTCTCTCTCTCTCTCTCTCTCTCACACACACACACATATATATATATGCATATTCACACTACAAAAAATACGTTTATATAGATAATTACACCATTGGAAACACCACAGGAGTAAATAACAGTATTAATTCATGACATAGTTATTGAATTGAAACGAAAGGCGGAACTGGTCAACATTTAACAATTAGAAATAATGGAATTAAATTTGTCTTTCGGTGGGTTTCACCAATCCTCCCCAAGAACTCAACGAAGCGTTAGTTAAATAATTTAATGGTTTTCAAAGTATTTATAATTTCTTAACGACTCGTTAAATTCCTAACGAAGATTGATGAAAGGTAGAGCACAGTTGACTCTCTGATTGAGATTAGCAGCGAATTCAATTTGTGGGACACCGAAACCGTGAAAGACTTAGAAACGAAGTAAGAGTTGTGGTAGGGAATGGAAAGTAGTAGGTTCATACGTGATGTAGTATCGCTATTATGATGACCACTCAGAAAATTAAAACGCTGTAAAATGTAGGGAGGTTGCTGATCACACAGGATTTTAAACATTAGAAGTAAGGACTGCCATTCCCTTCGTTCCGAGACTTTCAACCAACAGCCTATCGGAATAACATGTTAGGTGGTCAGAACGTTTAAGATTAAATGTGAAACAAACAGAAGTAATTTGAATGTGTTGCAGCCGGTAAGTCAGTAATTCATCTAGGTTAACAAGAACAGCATTGCAGTGATCTAAATAAGGCATTACTATCGCCTGTACAAGAATTTTCTTAAGGGAAATTGGAAGGAAACTTCGAAGTCTGTTCAATGTATGTAAAACGGCAAAGGCATTACTAGAGGCAGTGCTGACATATTCCGTCCAAGTTAGATGTTGATTCCAAATAGGACCCAAATTTTTCACTGTATCCGAGTAAGGAATAACGACTCCATCTAGAAACACTACGAAGAAGTACGAGTTACGGGACGAGAAGATAGGTCTATAAGCTATACGTATACATCGAGATTTAGATGCATTTATATAGATTATCACTGATATGCAATTTTTCAACTTTTTTCTGTTGTTTTGAAATAAAAAGGTGTATCCGAATCGATTTTGTCCACAGATTCCGAAAATGGCCTTCAAAATGTCGTATCACGTCAGGTTTTTTCACAAATCACGAAAATATCAAAATTGAAAAAAGCGTATTTTTGTCACCTTTAGACGCCGGCCAGGGAATTAACACCTTGATGTTGTCGTCCCTGGCGTCCCTCCTAATGTTTGCAGAGACATGAACGATCCCTTGTTGGAAAGCTACTAGAACGGGGAATGCAACGAGGTATGTTTGGTACCCCTGGCCCCCCATTCGGAAAAGAAGAAGAAGAAAATTAAAAAATGTCATTTCTTTGAAATTCCGGCCACGCTGGCAACACTGTTAGCAACCCTACGCTGGTAAACAAAAGTCATACGAGTGCCTCAGATAGTCATACCAACCATATACAGAAATGACATGATCGACACCTTGTTGGAATTAATGTGTAAACAGAAACATAAATATATCGCTGATTGTTAAAACAATAGTACCGAATCTTATCACGGCTAGAGTTACCACATTCACAAAAGTGGAAAATGATAGATTGCACATTAGAATGACTCATCAACCCCAACGCCCCCGCTTTGAAGAAGGTCACAGGTGGCACCACTCCGGCTAGAACGTGCACTTGTCA
>JAGDQP010054775.1:1839-13273 GCA_022664845.1 Lepisma saccharinum
CTGTGAGGCTGTAGAGTTGAGTAGAATCCAAGAAAATGAAATAATGAATTTATTTTTCAGAGATTCCTCCAGGACTTTAGTTGTAAAGTCAAAATTGGAAGGGTGCAAATGGAGTTTTGAACGGTTTCTATCGATTTTCGACCGTAAAACGGTAAACGTTGAGGGAGTTGCACTCACGAATTTGGGGGTGACACATCCACAGTAGGGGGTGAGGTATGGCGGAATCACTGCTTCAGTCTGATACACAAAAAAATGTTTGATCTCCTCTGACAGAAAGATTTACCAAATGTCTTGATTGATCTAGCATGGGAGTAAGAAAATGACTTTTTGGAGTAAACAAAAGAAAACTATGGGTACCTCTATAAAGTAGGTATTTGAGCCATAAGAAATATTGAAATGTAACACACGTTTCTAATAAATCAATTAATGTGTCAACACGTGTAGACAAAGTTCTATATATTTCATAAATTAATAGATTTGTCTTTGAAATATTAAAACCTAAAATGAAAGACGTGCAAAGTGAAATTTAGAAAGGTTTTAATAATTGGAGATAACTAAACTTGGTTTGAAGGATTCATCGTCATCACAGAATACTGATTCGATGAGGAAGATGCACTTGCATTGTTTATACTAAATCCCAACGAAGTCAAATGATCATTCAACACGAGGAGACTGAAATTGTCAATTTCAATTCACTTAATGTAACAGAAGGGAGACGACAGAGGCTGATTCAATGTCTAGTGAGAGAAAGAGCTAACCCACAAAGTCAGTAAGGTCGTAATTACTATTTACTTTCATTTGCCTGACCTCTGCCTGCAATTTAATTATTACTTATTTGTTGTCGGATTGCCCCACGAGCCTCCAAGGTACATTTGAAAACAAATAGTGATAATCAAATTGCAGACAAAGGTCAAGGAAATGAAAGTAAATAGTATTCTAGATCTTATTGACTTTGTGGCTTAGCTCCTTTTCTCACTAGATGCCTCAGTCTTTTCATATCAACGAGTAGCTATCACTGAGCGGATGTGAGTCAGTTGTCTGTAACGGCATATGCTCGTGTGTAATGGCCACGTACACGGACATAACCGTGAGTATGCGACAGTAAGTATATGAGCTATACAAGCCGTGCAAAATTTAGTTGCGATATCATTATTTATATACAAGTTATTATTGTTTTATTATTTATACATTATTATTACTATTTATATATATTATTTATTTTATTATACATTATTTTGTTATTTAAAGATTTGACTTTGGTGCTTATTAATCTGAAATATTTTGGTAATGGTCTCAATCCCTTGCTATGTGCTATTTGGCAGTTCTGATCAATCATTTATGCGTCCGTGGGTGTATATATCTACATCTATTGCCTGTGTAGAGGGAGAGGGTAAGGTATATGATTATAAAGGTACTTTTTTTGCATTTGGAACCAAGTCAACTGAAAAAGCAAAACTCTATTTCCCTTAGAAGTACTATTGTTAGCGACGTCGTGGTTGTTTAAAGGATAACTCTGACTCCCAAACATCAAAGTGAACAGCGAAAACCTTTTAAAAGGGATCAACAAGTTGTTTTCATTACAAGCTTCGATGCCAAATGATTGTATACCTTAAAATGATTGATTTAGTGTTTTGAATAAGGCCATTGTTAACTTCTGGGAGCCTGTCTTCACAAAAGATTTAGTTCTACTCTTGATGTCTTCATCATAAAATGTCATTTTACAATGATATAACGTTTTTAGTCTTTTATATTCTAGCACTTTCTAAAATTAAATTTATAGACGATACTGATGAGAGAGATTAGTTAATAGAAAAGTCATGGAAAATTTGATCGCCTTCTGAAGATAGCATGAATAGCTCTCTGCTGTGATTACTGTAAGGTATTAAAGGTGCCCACGCTCTGTTACTTTGCTTTCATTTTTTTTAATGGTTGTTCAATTTGAGCATACAGATTCTTGAGACGAAATCATTATTAACGTGAGATGAGGACTATATTGAGTATGAACCCAAGGCAAAGTGTAGGTGTATACAGAAACATCATGTCATGGACTTATAACTTAAATGGCCCTTCCGCACCACTCTATCTCACCCACCTTCACGCAAAGTGGATTACTTGTTTTGTTCTATTGTTCACCGTCAAGTATGCTAGCATGGACAAAGATAAAACAGAACATTCTGAATAGCCAAAAGAAGTTCCAAATGCAGTGTGTTCATGAAACTTTGTGAGGTGAAAATTCACACCAAAACAAACAAACAAAAGTTCCTGTTGAATAAATTTAGAATTTTCCCAGTTTCGGAGCTACAGGCTCGCAAAGTTAAGGCCGCATCGTTACAAATGACGTCACATGCCGTAAAGTAATGACGTAAGACGTGTCGGCTCAGTAAATCACATTCGAAGTAGTACCCAATACACCTATTTAAGCTATGTTTATGATTGGCGAATGCCATTTTAAACCATTTAAATCCTTGAAAAAAAATACGTTGCTAAACCTGTCTATGGGGCACTCCCTCAATCATAAACATTGCTTATAAGAATGTATCGGCGGAGATAAGAAGAGATCTTCACCCTGGGCATTTAAATGCCTGTGCTTTATTTGCGGTCTTCGAAGAAGTTTAGTCACGCAAGTTCAGATGGCGCGGAGAGCTCTTTCCTACGTTTTCCCTCTGCGCTCTCTGGCGACGAGAGGTCATACTTCCAGCCTCTTTCCTCCTGTGGTATCGGGTATTACTGCAACTGTAACTTGCTAAGTCGACACCGCTTACGTCATTATATGCCGAGATATGACGTCATTTCTGACGATGCAGCAGAAACTTTGCGCTCCTGTAGCTTCGAACAATTCTTAATTTCTTGAAAGGAACTATTTTCTTGTATTAATGTAAAAAAAAACAACATCCCGAAGATTGGAACATTATTTTAGGGATACCACGTATAAACAATAGGCATTGTAGAAAAAATATTAACTTAATATATTGTATTCCAGCTCTTTGATTTGTCTAATGTCTGTACAAATCACGAAAGTAATTTACTTGACACACATTATTTTGTTCAGGTCATTGATTTTAGCCCATTTTTACATGAGAGCAATGCATTAAAAGTCACAAGCATCCATGCTCCAGCCAAGATTCGAACCCGAAACCTCGTTGACGTTGCTCCCGTTAAGAACGGTTGAACCAATTTCAACCATTTACCATGATGTTAGGTAAACGTAAGACTTATCCTTTAATTGTATACAACCCGCGTCCCTGTGTTGTACATTTGGCTGCATAAGTAATCGACGTTAGTAATTTAACTATACAGTATACCTAAATTGGATGACCCAAAGCTAGAGTGAACTAAATATTGCAGAAATATAACGATGAAGCTTCCCATAAAAAACTGAAGCATACTTATACAAAAGTTCTGTCGCTGTTTTCACATTTACACAACATAACAAATGTAACAAGTGAGGAACCAGAAAATGCCGTAACAGAATATCGGATGAAAGTGGAGTTGGTTCATCCGGGTTTTAAGCTATCCAATTGGTGTCATTTATTCACATCGACCAAACAAGAAAAAAAAATACACATAGATCGAAATCCACTTCGTTTTGGAAATATAAGGAGGTAAAACTTCCGAGCCCAAAATCGACTTCTAAAATAAGAAGAATACATTAAAGCAAAATTAAGTTGCTGGAAACTGATTTGTATCAACAGCCTAAAATACTTTGTCATGGATTTGTCAGTATTGCCAACCTGGTATGTTTTTTCTCTCAAGCGCCATTACGCTGAGTTGGCAACACTGGCACATAAATTACTCCCCATTACAGCTTTTATCAGTCATTCGAGACCAGTTTTCGCTTAGTCTTAATTCAAGTAGCTCCCTCAAGTAGCCAATACCGAAATGAGAGGCGCGGGAATCGAACTCGCCCCAATAACACATCAATGTCTGCCGATATCGATCAATATCGATGCCGATATTGATGCCAATCGATTTTGATTGCTATCGGAAAAGTCCTTGTTTAACTGAGAGGAATTTACTGATTTAGAAAACGAAATTACTTATATTTATATAGTAGTTTTTTTTCTTTAATGTGATCTTGATTACGTCACGTCTTTATTCCACTTCGTATTCTATTCTTTTTCATCTTGATGTATAGTTGACTTTTTTTCCCACTTGTCTGCGTCTGCGTTTGAACCTAGAACCTTGCGACTGAATTGTAGTCCGTCCCTTTATTCACTATGCTACAGAGCCATCTATTGAGAAATATGTCGCACTTCTTCAACTCAGACATGGCATATGGTGATATAGACCAGTGCTTTTCAACCTTTTAATACTCACGGACCAGCAAACTGCATAGAAAACTTTCAAGGTCCGGTGAGGTTTATTTGACTTTCGAGAGATGATAGCATATGTTCAGATTCTACTTATTTTAGAAAGAAAATATAAACTTGCATCTGAATTTTGAACTTTTGAAATCTACAAAATAAGTGTTAAATAATTAAATGTATTCATTTAATAAGAATAGGTACAATAGTTTCGAGGACCTGTACCGGTCCGCGAATCAGCGGTTGAAAACCGCTGATATCGATTTTATTTTCACTACAGAATGGCGTTAAAAAGAGAGCGCGTAGATGTTTCATACAGCGTACCTATTATGTATCCATCACATAGACATATTCGAACACACACGAGTCTCTTCCGAACGACATCGGCCAATGACTATATCGATATCGCGCAATGATATCTTCGGACAGTCCTGTGTTGTTTGGGTAGGATCGCTCGCAACTAAACGCGAGTGCTAACCACTTTTCTAGCTAGGAACTCAGATCAAGGGAGATGAAAAACGTAAAGTTATACAATACGGACAGACGTTAACATGTAAGTACAAAGGAAAATATTTTTTGTGTGAGTAAATTGATGAAGAGGATCAAAATATTGAATTCTGATCATTAATTTACCTTCCTTTGTATACAACAGCAAATACAGTACAAGTAAAAGTATGCCTGTACTTTCCCTGGATGTACTAATTAATATAACTGAGGAAACAATATACATATAGCAACTATCAATATCATCTAAGAATAGGATATTTCCTTGTATAAATAAGCTAATTTTCGACCCTATTTTCCTTTTCATATACCGGAAAGTTATAAGAAGAAAGGAAAACCAATTAGTCAATATTCGTGTTTGTAAGACTCTACCGCTGATGAGACACGGAAATATTAGACGGCATATATGTGATACATGACTTGGATGCTCAGGGCCATTCGAAATCAATAGCTATTTTTGTTGTTCCTATATTAAATCGATACGCACAAGGAGAAATATATATCCATCAATCTGTGTAAAGAAGATCTATATCTCCTCTGCTTGCATGCAGACACCGAAAAATACAGGATGAAATTTAATCTACATTAATTTCATTTCGTTGAACGTATCATATCTGAGAGAGGAACTAGCGTGCACTATCTATAACACTCTGGAGATGTAATTGTTAATTTTAATGATTTATTTGCTTGATTTTTTAAAATATAAATCACGTAGACATAATATTGGATGTAGACGTAATCTTGTGTTGTTAGAGAAGAAAATGTGGCGCGTTCACTGTTTAAAATTTGAGGAAAGTGTCTTCATTTATCCAGTAATGTTTTGGATAAACAAGGATTCCGCCAGGACTTTGTTTGTGGGTGGTGGTGTAAAGTCAAAATTGGATGGGTGTAAAGCTGTAAGTAAATTTTTTCACTGCAGATAAATGTTATTATTAGCAAGCAATTCTGGATAAACATCCAGAGATTTCTTTATAATACCAGAAATTCTGAGTTTTAAGTTCCAGTATGATGTTGGCGCCAGAGGTGGCGTGGGTCAATGAAAATTCGACCCACTACCCACCTTAACCCACTGACCCACTACCCACCAAGACCCACTGGCCCACCGAGACCCACTGACCTACTGAGAATGTTGGAAGGTAGACGGCCAGGGCCTATATTGTAGGTACGATCCCAGCATTTGCCTGGTATGACTGGGGGAAAAACTGAAAAACCTGAGGATGTTCGGTCGCCGGGATCGATCCCAGGACTTCCCGAATGCTAAGCCAACTACAAGTATCTACCACTGAGCAACGGCCGTTCGGTTTCACAATACGAGAATAAGACTACAATGGGAACATTGATACATAAATTTCATCATCATGTGTCGGAAGATTTGTCCTCTGCTCTGAGCGAAGGCATTGTTCCACATGAATATCAAATATAACTACAGTTACATTCATTCCATAGCCACCAAAGCTGAAACGGATCACCGGGTCAATACTTGGACCCGGTCCCCGGTTTTTATACTCGGGACCCGGTGTGACCCGATGGGCACAGCAGAGATTTCATTTTTTTTTTAAATTATTATACTAATTTTGTAGATTTTTATGATATTCAGTGAAAGTCTTGTTTTATATTGCAGATATGAGTTACATGGATTGAGGTACATACTTTTCAAATTTCTTAGATTTTACGCATTTGTAGTCATTCTGAATATTTCTAAACGTAAAATAGTGAAGAGGATCGTAATCGTATATATCCACATGTAGGCTTGCAAAAAAATACATAGATGTTTGTCAGTAACACTTGTTTCATTAATTTACAGTATATCTTTCAAATATGTATATCTTAATAATAATAATAATAATAAATATTACTATATTAATAATAATAAATTATTATTACTATTTGAACGAGTGTGTACGGTAATTTTTGACAAAATACGGTAATTTTAATGCTTGCGTACGATATTTTCGATTTCAACAATTTCCATCCCTGCACTGCAGCATGGCCAGTCGAAATGTCAATCACTAACTTTGAATGAAAACAGAGGGATGCTCAAGAAGGTAGAGATTCCACCTCTCGTCCAAAAATTCCTCACGGAGTTTCCTGCTCTGCCTTTCCTTGGGAAAGAGTCAGCGCCTTCTGAGGATTTGTAGCATTTTATCGGGGAGCAAATGATGTCGTAGCAAAAAAAACAGTGGGTCTCGGTGGGCCAGTGGGCCGTGGTGGGTCGATCGGGGGTCAATGGGTCGTTGTGGGTCAAGCCATGCAGACCCACGACCCCCTGACCCACTCTAAAACGTGACCCACTTGATCCACGACCCTCTCCATCTCTGTTTTGCGCATGTGCAGAAAGAGAAAAACTTTTTCTTAACGTAATCAAACATCCAAATCATCGACCTCGTCACAAAGTGTCGTATCTAAAAATGTCAAACTTTTCAGGAGAGCAATTTAAAGGAAAGTACTTCCATATACTTGTTAATGTTCTTGTAACCTATTTTTGTTAATAACTTTTTGAACAGCTTATCATTGAGATACGTCGATTTGAGACAAGAAAATATACACAAAATACCATATTCTGTCGGTCCTAACTTAAAACTGCCAAATTTTGAGATACGGCACTTTGTGATGAGGACGACGAAAGATGATCACATTTCTGCTGCCGCCAGTTTCATCACACACACTTCAAAATGGGAAATATTCACAGTGAATTGCGATTGCGATTCCTAATTGACAAATGGAAACAAGTGAGGTTGAACCCAGTCGGAGGTCTGTGCATGTAAGCTGCCACCAGGCTTCAACAGCGATCATCCTTTTCGGATGATTAATGTTCCGTTGGAAGAAAAATTGAGGAAGACCTTTCCAACGACAACTCAATCACCTTCCTAGGGCTAGTAGTTCCAGAGTTGCAAATTGCTCCCTCCCTTATCTCGGGATCCTTCCCCTGTGATCTGGATTATGTATATAGGTTTGAACTGATCTCGCCAAGACCTTTCAAGTGACATCTCAAATACCTTCATAGCCCTAGTAGTTCCTGAGTTGAATGTTGTTGGCTGATGAACAGAGCGGTTGTGTAAGAATTCACATAACTTGCTACTGAAGCCTAAAAGTGATTAATACAAAGCGACTTTTTTTTCTTTTCCAACGCTGAAGTACACTCTCTGTGGTCTCACACTTTCAAGCCGTCCTGCTCTTGCATCGGCGATTTTCTAGTAGACAAAAAGACCCCCTACAGAAGTATTTGCGGTAACCATGCAGTCGTGGCGCCAGCGTTGTGAAACGCGTGTCCGTTTACAGACAGACTATGTTGAGAAGTGTGCAGTTTGATTTTATAGAGGGAGCACTTTTTCAAAATATATTAGAAAATTGTAGCCCTTGAGTGCACCTCGTATTTTCATGTTTAGAACTAATTTTGTTTTTAGGAGTCGTTAAAGAGTTTCAGGATAATTATCTATTAAGCAAACAAACCTCAGGCAAGTTAACCACTTTCAAAGGGACGTTAAAATAAGTAGCTTCATAAGTTTTCCAAACTGTTGTCTTCGTTAATTTTTAATTTAATGCATTTCTAAAGTACCGTAGTTTACCTTTTTGTAAAAACTTTTGTTATTGATTTACTGTCTACGTAGTGCACCTTTTAAAGTTTGTAAACATATAAACTAGCAAACAAGAGCTGAGTAACGCTGACACTGGTATGACATGCGAGTTATCTACCACACAGGTGTTTGAATGAACAGTTATAGGCAATAAAGGTGAATTTTTCTCATGTTTCTATCTTTTCGGTATTAACCTTAGAAATCTATAACGGGAGCACCACAGGGACGTTCAGTAAAAAATGCAGAAAGTTTCGTGAAACTCGGTGCATATACTTAAAAGTTATGTCCAAACAAACCTACACAAACATACAGACAGCATCTAGAACATCCTTCTATTTTTAAGTGAGTTAAAAGTACTTTTGAATTTGAATTTATTTTATGACCTTTAGGCATCTATGACTCAGGTCAAGATGGGTAGGGAAAAGGATGCAGTGAAAAGTCGACCAGAGACTAATTTGAAGGCACAATCTGGTATTTGCCTTGTGCGAATGAGCATAAACCCTGGAAAAGCCACACTCAGGATGATCGGCCGCTAGGATCGAACCCAGGACCTTCCGAAAAATGAAGCCAGCTACTGCCGCTCGGTTTAAAAAAACTTTTTTGATGTTTGTTGGTATGAAGACAAATGTAACTAGGGAAGCGGCTCAACTGAAACTTTTTGGTCTTGCAATCAGAAAGGTCTAAAATTTTTATGGCTAGCATGGCTATCGTGACTGATATTTTCTACGGTTTTCTCCAATCTCACCAGACAAATTGAGATTGGTACCTTGAAAGAATGCCATTTCTATTCACTGTTGTTTTACGCTTTTATACTTTATGTCTTCACACGTTGTGACTGAGCGTCATGTTTATCTGGATATTCCTCAGTCACATCAGATGAATTTCGAAATACTACCTCGAAATAAGATTAGAATCACTATTCTCCTAAAAGCTCTTAAATTAAATTTGCATTATTAAACAGGAAGCTATGGCATAAGCTCATCACGCGTTTTAGGGATTACATCACTCGGCGAGCACTCCTTTGAAGACGGTAGCGGCCAGAGCTTTAGTTTATTTCCCACTACATCGCGGCATATGTGTATCCTATTCCATATTAATAAAAATTTTCATCCACTTTCCTTTAAAAAAAATTAAATAAACCCACGCAACCGGCTGCATGGAAATTTCGAGCAATCTTCCTGACGAAAATGATTGACCTTTCGGACTTCAAGAATATTTGAATGAAAATGCGTCCCGAACGAAATCTCGACTATTTATTCAAATTTCCTTGGTTATCGGTCAGGATTCACTGAAAAATAATTCGTACTGAGTGTTTTTAAGAATCAAAAATAACATTGGCAGCATTGTACACTAAAGCAGTGTTCCTCAAACTGTGTTCCGCGAGGTGTATGTAGGTATTCCACGGCGGTGCCAGTGGTCTTGATGGCATTATAATATATTATATCGGTTTCTTCTAGGCATCTATAGCTGTCTGAGACTTTCAGAATTTCTAGTAACCTGACTAATAAAAATTAGGCATCATTCAGTTTTAGGGGTTAGTGGGAGGAAAAAAAAGAGAAGCCTGAAGTAAGATTTGAACACGGGTTGTTTAGTAGAACTGACTGTACTAAACTACCAGTCACTAGGAAACACTTGATCAAACCAAAACCAATATACGGTGTGAGAAGTGCGTTGTTTGATCCCCGAAGACTTAAACTAATTTGCTCCGACCACTTACGCCATATTTAAATCACTTTTCTATTTGTCAGTTAGGAATAAGATTCTCCATTCACTGAGAGTATTTACAAGTCAATGTTTCCTTAAATAAGTCATCAAGATGACTTCAGCAAACATTTGATCAGAATTGCATGCACAGTTACGGTAAGAAACCGTTTTCTCATTCTGCGCATGTGCTCAAAGAACTGAAAACTATAAAACTCCACCTCAGCATACGAAAAATCTCTGGATTTTTTCCTTTTTTTATGAAACAGCATGAACATACTAGAATTTCTTAGGAACTTTGCTGGGAATTTCTAGCAATGTTTACAACATTGCATGTTAATAGTGTTGTTTATGTCTGTTTAGAGGTCATAATTATACAACTTTCATTAAATAAACAACTTAGAAATGTTTTTATTTTAACACTGCAACATTTAATCTTTTACAAAAGCGTTTCCTAAAACGAAAAATGTTTTATGGCCGAAAAGGTTTAGGAAAGACTGCTCTAAAACATAATAATGTGTACCTGAATATAATCATAGAATAGAAATTCCCAACTATACTTTGTTTCAATATTCCTTGACAGTTGACACCGAAAGAGTTTTTCGTTACTGGAAATTTTCATGTAGCGAGTTGCTTGGCTCTTTCCTACAACGGGAGCACCACAGGGATATTCAGTAAAAAATGCAGAAAGTTTCATGAAACTCGGTGCATATATTTAAAAGTTATGTCCGAACTTTTACACGCATACAGACACATACGCACATACAGACAGCATCTAGAACATCCTTCTATTTTTAAGTGAGTTAAAAGTACTTTTGAATTTGAATTTATTTTATGACCTTTAGGCATCTATGACTCAGGTCAAGATGGGTAGGGAAAAGGATGCAGTGAAAAGTCGACCAGAGACTAATTTGAAGGCACAATCTGGTATTTGCCTTGTGCGAATGAGCATAAACCCTGGAAAAGCCACACTCAGGATGATCGGCCGCTAGGATCGAACCCAGGACCTTCCGAAAAATGAAGCCAGCTACTGCCGCTCGGTTTAAAAAAACTTTTTTGATGTTTGTTGGTATGAAGACAAATGTAACTAGGGAAGCGGCTCAACTGAAACTTTTTGGTCTTGCAATCAGAAAGGTCTAAAATTTTTATGGCTAGCATGGCTATCGTGACTGATATTTTCTACGGTTTTCTCCAATCTCACCAGACAAATTGAGATTGGTACCTTGAAAGAATGCCATTTCTTTTCACTGTTGTTTTACGCTTTTATACTTTATGTCTTCACACGTTGTGACTGAGCGTCATGTTTATCTGGATATTCCTCAGTCACATCAGATGAATTTCGAAATACTA
>JAGDQP010054776.1:2420-13273 GCA_022664845.1 Lepisma saccharinum
ATGGAGTTTATAGAGACACTTTGTCTCCATAAATTATAGTACTCCCTAAGAAGTTACGGTGACATTAACGATTCAGGGGTTGTGGGGGGTACAAATTCGAAATTTTTAAAACCATGTCTTGTGGGGTAACGTTGAAAAGCTCTTGATGATTAATCTATAAATAAATTACTAGTTTCTCGATCGCGCTCATATTTCGTTAGGGATAGATAAGGTGGCGGGTTTCATTGGGCCTGTTAATTTCAATTGGAATATCACTGCATTCAGTTCTAATAACAAAAAGTTTGCACGGTAGTTAGTTAACCTATTAGGGTAATTAGTTACCGTATTTATAATTTTATAATGAAAATAAAATGATAAAAGTGTATTTGCTTAAAGTGTTTTTATTCTGCACTTACCTCAGAATAAATTCAATCAAAACCCTTCGAAATCTACCTCAGCCTGGAGGCCTGCCGAAAGGATTTTTTTAAAGAGAATATAATTGAGCACCTGTAAAGTGTTTTGGGAGAGTAACTCATTTTTTTTAAATGCCACTCATAAGGATCTTGCAAGCTCTCACAAAATTCATTATTATTATTATATCTCCTGTGGTAAAATAGAAATTCGCGTGCTCTTCAAAAAATCTAAAAGTTTGTATGTCAATAAGAAAGACTGTTGTATGAGTACTTTTATTGTTTTATATCATAAACAATAGGTGCAAAAACTATTTTTACATCAGAACACCAAGGTTATCTTTAGAAAAGAAATCGTTCTTAATCAGACTTCCTGGACTTTTATCACTCACTGATTTTTACCTGCCCAAAACTACCTTTATGAAACTGTGAAAGGGAGTTATTTGAATATCATATCATGTCTATTGTATCTTGTTACATTCATTGTACATGTTTTTTATCATACTATAGTTACTTTTTTATGTTACTTCCTTATGTACCCACATAGCAAAATGACGTCCCAGGGACATCTGACGGATCTCCTGGCAGGATATCGGGATCCATGGGATATTTAAGTCCCGTTTACATCCATGGGACGTATAGTTATAATTAATCCTTCGTATAACTATATGAAGGCATATCCTTCGTATAGTTATAATTAATTAAATAATAATAATAATAAGGTCGATTTAATTTATAGAAATTCCAGGTAGGTAATCCCGCACGGCTTTCCGGGGGATATCTAGGGGACCTCCATACGGGATGAACTGTTTGTATTGCCCACAGAGTTATCCCACGGACGTCCTTAGGACATCGCTATGGGAGCTTGAGAAAGCTGACGTTAATGGGATCTAAATGTGACGTCCCAGGGATTTACTCTGCTATGTGGGTAAATTGGCTACCACATACTGTATGTAGGATCTGTACTTTAAATAAATACATCATCATGTTAGAGAAAATGATTAAGGTAGAAATAGGTATGATATTTAACCAAATATTGGGACAAGTCCATAATTGATCATTTCCAAAAAAATTTATTACAAGAAAATTTGGTACGGCGGAAATGAAACATTGTGTAAAATACTGACTGAGATGGTTGGTAACTTGAGTATACGTTTTGTAGGTCCTAAAACCTTGGACCTACGAGTTTGGTGCCTTTGATCGTGGAGATAGCTAGGATCTTGGAGGCGAATTATGGTAGAGCAATGAGAGAGGTTAGGTAAGATTTCCACATACACATGTATTAAAACTTAAGCCAAATCCTCCAATCAGATATTCCTAAAGCCGATTTATACTGAACACTTTTTTTATTATTGATCTTACCTTTGACGATGGCAGCTACAGAGTGTCAAAAATTATGCATTTTGGTAAAGGTCATTTGACGTTCGTTTTCCCTTTTCAAGTTCAAATCATATGTAATGTTAAACAAAGTGTCAATGAATGGGTTAAGTTCGATTTCAGAATTTATCAACATATAATTTTTACAATCCTGGTCTATATTTTATTTCCTTTCCCCATAAATGTTTGTTATAAACTATGGGCAAGTTAAGTGTAACGCCATAAGAGTCTGTGTATATCCTTAATTTTGAACTTAATCCCTACTATGTTTTCAATATATCTTTATGAAAAATGTATTTTCCTGACAACTGTTATAATGTTATGACGAAAAAAGTAAATATCGACATTTCATTCCAAGTTACCGCAAGTGGAAAATGGTACAAGTTGCCTTTTAGTTAAAAAGAAAAAAAAATAATCTTTTGAAGATCGATGAAGACGAACTGAAAGATCTACTAGTTTCTCAATCAAATTCAATTTCATATATGCAGATTTTGTTTCTAGGTGTATATCTATTTGGTTGAGATTTATAACTAGTTTCTCTCTTTTTTATTGAACTTAATTATACAAACAGTAGCGCGTCTGACTACGAATCAAATCCCAGCCAGGACGCTGAAGGTCTGTTCTCGCAGTTTATCTCTCTCTCTCTCTCTCTCTCTCTCTCTATATATATATATATATATATATATATATATATATATATATATATATGGGCCAGTCTAGTAACTTTGGACATTGGCCCGTCACGTCCAAAGCTGTTAAAATCCATGCCCCTGCCGGGACGAACCTGGGACCTTTGAGCCGAAGGCCGCCGCAGATCGCTCGGCCACCCGACCGGCTCTTTTCTCGCAGTGTTCCTATGCCTGGTTCTGAGCTGCGCTCAGCCTCCTATCAAATTGAATACCAGAGTGTCCTTGGTACTCCTGGGCAGTTTGGGAAGGTACAGGTGGTCAAGCGTGACTCACTCTGTACCGTAGGTCGAGCATATACCTTCACATCCGCATACCTATCGCACCTTTTACATTAATTATGCACACTGTTCATGTACTTTCCTTTTTAATAGTGTGTACTTGCGGTAATAATATAACGATATGATATACAGGGTGTCCCAAAATTGATGTCCCGTCATCTTTGAACTGTAATAGGAGGGGAACGAAACGTGGCAATTGAATGTGGGTTGCAAACAAATAAAGTATCATCCTTGGAAATGTGTTTCGGAGGAATTCCAACATGTCACAGGCCTAATGTCGCAAGTTAGAGAAGCAAGAACCCTAAAAGGTGGAAATAAAAAGGACGGAAACCTCCATTTAGCCATTTTTGATGTTTGCAATAGGTGGCGTAACAGTAAATCAATTTTTTATTACGTCATCACGAAATTGCAGTTTTTGGATAAATTCTTGGCAATGATCGATACTGTGAGCACCAAAGAGGTCAGTGTAATGTACAATGGACGACTACACAACATAACCGAACAAAAAATAACAAAAACAGTCCCACCTTATGGTGGGGTGGCCCAGTGTAGCCAACCAGGTAGGTGAGTAACTAGGATTCTGTATTTTCCGCAATAAAACTTTATTTTTTCGTTGTTATGTTGTATAGACATCCATCGTACATCGCATAAAGCTCTTTGGTTCTTACAGTGTTGCCAGTTGCCAAGAAATTCTCCCCAAACTGCGATTTTGTGCTGACGACATAGAAAGTTGATTTACTGTCATTCCGCATATTGCAAACACCACACAACGGCCTACTTCGAAAGTTTAAGATGAGCGTACATTTAAACGAAGAACAATTATTTGAACCACAGCATTTAAGAGAGGTTATGAGACAAAATGAGGATTTCCGTCATTTTTTATTTCCATCTTTTAGGATTTGTCCTTCTCTGACTTGCGACATTAGATATGTGGTATATTGGAATTCCGGTGCAAAATATCTCCTAGGATGACAATGTTTGTTTATATTCGGTTGCCATGTTTCGTTCTCCTCCTAACGCAGTCTAAAGTTCACGAGCAGGACTTTTCGGAAACCCTGTACAATTTGTATGTTGATATATACCGTTTCAACTTAACTTTGTATAGATGAAGGCTGATTAGCGAGACCCAAGGGGCTGTAACTCGCGTGATTCAACTCCTTCATATTCTGTCCAGCGAATTCCTAGCTTTACTCGTCAGAAATGTTTAACGTGCTGAACAATTTAAAGTAATATTTTCAAGAAATATTCAAAGGGTCTAATTCTCACAATATTCCACTCGAATTATTATTTTTTTTTGTGACCTTTGGGCTCAGGACGGGATGGGGAAGGTATCGGCCAGAGTAGTACTTAAGATACTATCTCAACATTCGCCTGGTGAAACTGAGGAGAAATCGTGTCAGGATGGTCGGCAACGGGGTTCGAACCCGCGTGCCTATCCGATGTTCGCGATGTAACCACCTGGCCTAAGGAGGCTGGGTAATATTCCACTCGATGCTAACGACTTCCATCAACGATAAGAGGCCGACCCAAGCATCAACGCTTAATGTCAACGAAAAATATTAGAAAGTACACGATGAGCTAGGAAAAATAGCACAAAAATGTAATTACAAAACTGTATCAATTGAGCGAAATAAGGCATGACAAAAAGTGAAAATAAACAGATCCCAAGAAGTACACTCACGTGAAAAAGACGTGATAGTTTTGTCGAAAAAATCAAAATCACGTCTTTGTAATGAAATCTACGTCACTTTTTCGTGACGTTTTGGTCATTTAATTGACGTAATTGTATCATGTCTTATCCTGTAGTTTTTTTACGACATACTATGATTATATCTAGTTTTCGATAGCGACTGCGTGATCCTAGCCAGTGTAGTTGGAGTAAAACAGTGAACTTGTCGGATTCAACTGTTTTATGTGTATGCCGTTGCTTTCTAAAATGCGGTTAAAATGCAAATGCAACGGGATCAAACTATTGTTTTGGGACAGATTGGTCCATTTATGTTTATTTGAAACAAATAGCTACAGGAACAAGCTGTCACTTGAGGGATTTTACATACGTCATTTGGTTTGTGATATTTATGTCATCTCGACGTCCGTCGCATTAAATTTCGACCTAAATATGACGTCATTTTCACGTGCGTGTGCTTCTTGAGATGTCCATAAGTTAGCTCCTCTTTAAGCGATCGGTATGGTTGTGTTGTTATGTAGTCAACTTTCACATTCACGTGGATGAGTTACAGCAGGTGGGGAGTGTGTGATTCATTGTAAATAATTATTTATTTACGGGCTTGTGGTGGGAACGTTGCAGTAGAAACAACGTGCTACAAGTACGTATATTTGACCAAGTGAGTGATCATATTTAAGTATTTGACAAAGAAAACAAGAACCGCTCTTATGAACACAACACAAAAATCTGTTGCAGAATGTACTTTGTCCAAGTGAAAAGAGTCAGAAAATTGTAAGATGTGCATGTTTGTATAATTTGATATTCCAGTACATGTAAATACATAAATACTGATGCCTCAGTACGAACGCCTTATATTTTCATCATTTCTTCATTTAAAATCATTTTATTATTCTTTACTGTAATAAGCTTACAAGGAACACTCATTAGATGACAGAGCAGGGTTTTGATGAAGATTCTTGTGTGGGTACAGTGCCTTCATAGCCAAAATTATAGTTGTTATGGTCAACAAATAACAAGGGGACCCGAGAAAGATGGCATGTACAGAGGAAGTAAATCGAGTACATAGTAAGGAAAAGGAGTGAAAGCAAGTGACTATTGAATTGAATTGAAAATGGCTCTATTTGAGCGGACGAGGTTCAGCCGGAGGCTGCTCTACCACTTAACCCTTGTCAAGGAAAAAACAAAAGTACAAATACAACAAAATTTGACGAAATACAGGAGAAATAATTTAGTTACAAATGAAGGGGAAAAAAATATAATATAGATTCAACACAAAAAGAAAACAGCTATACAAATTACAATTGTGTTAATAAGACTTAAAGGAGAATATTGTAAGGTAATTTCGCATGTAACATCTAGCCAGTGAATTTATTATGTGTACTGGGGGTTAACTGCTGACCCTTAAGTAGGACAAAACTTTAGCGAAATTTTAAATGATTGAAGTGTTTGAATATATCGTATACGTTTGGGCAACGCATTTCAGGCCTTTGCCGCCGATACTGAGAAGGCCCCTTAAACCTGTTTGAGCTTGTGGCGTGGTACATCAAGCTTTTCAAAGCTGCGCGTTCGATATGAATGAATATGGGACCTACTTGTGAATTTACAGTATAGGTAAGGTGGAAATTTTATTTTGAGAACCTTGTATGGTCAGGCAACAGTAATGCACATAACGACACCGAGACATTGTCGAAATATTATTATTATTTATTATTCATTAGAGTAAGATACGTAATCCAAAAGCGAACCGAACGCAAGAGTTATATGTACCTTTAGGATAGCCATACATCTACGAGCAGAAAGATACGTTCCATACACGTCATCACAATAATCAAATAGAGGTAGATGCTGCGATAAGATTTCTGATATTTGGAGAAAAAGAGACATAAGAATCCATAATACGCACTTTTAGTTCTGAAGGGTTGATTTTATTGGTTCCCAGAAGAGCAAATAAGTATTTCACAAGATTAATGGAAAAAGATTTGTCATTGCACCAGTTGGACAAGGCCGCGAGGTCCTCATTAAGAAGTTCCTCTGTTTGCATAATGTTTTGTGGATATTAAATGATACTGGACGAGACGGAATACATGCTGGAGGCTATGACATCAATGACCGGTATCTTGAAAGCAGTCATATTCACTCTGCTTCAATTTTTTTAAATAGTAAGTGGGTCATGGGATATATCAGTCTGTGTTGGAATGTTCCAAGGAACCCAATGAAGAACCCAGTTTTGGCATAACTGCAATCCTGTACGACAAAATGACACGTGAAATTCACCTGGAGTCGCTTCACACTATTTGAAATTGGGATTAAATGTTTTATTTTTCGTAACTCTCCGTGTATCTTTAATCACTGATACTTGGGAAGGTTTACTCGTGAACTCTCGCTTACTCGAGTGGCTAATACTTTCACCTTCGGTGCCAGCGCTCCTGAGTTTGACTCTCAGGCTTTCGTATAGTTAATTGTGCGGGTGGTGTAGCTTACACCTCAACTGTTCGGATGGGCAGCGCGAATGAAAATAATGTAACGTAGTGCAAGCACTTTCTACGTGCTACTCCGGAGAGAGAGTAGCTGAGTACAGTTGACAGTCATGTTGCGTTCTCAGTGTATGTGTGAGAGAAGAAATTATAGATGGCGGTACGTGCTAGGAGAAGGATATAAAAAGCTGCCGGTTTGAGCGAGAGCTGCACATGATTGTACAAATAGACACTGTGGCGTCACATTCATTAACACAGTTCTGAACTAACTTGCACTTCCAGTGCTGATAGTGCAACTACCAGCAGATCGCCCGAACAAACCTGTATTTTAGTATCGTGAAGACAAGTGAAAATCTACTTGAATTAAGAGGTAGCGGATTCACGTCACGTAAAACAGAAAAAGAAAGTGACTGTAGGGGTAGGGTTACCAACTGGAAATTGTCAAATGCCGGATAAAACCGAAAAAAAGCTGGACTTCTTAAAAAAAAAGAAGTGCGGGACACAATTTAATTGCATCAATGAACATTTTTTTTAAGGCGCAATCACGTTCGTTATGTACCTTTTTATCTAGTGGTGAAAGTTTTTGGGAGATTAAAGACAAAATAACTTGCTGATGTGCTAGTTTTTACCCATTTTTTGTACTATTCGCAATTTCGCGAACGGAGACAAAAATAGCCGAGTGCGGTATATTGACAGCAACACCAACTACGCACCGTAGTAGTTAATAAATAGTTACAAATTACCGCTCGTGACCATACAGTTTACCGTAAATAACACAAACAATGCAGTTTAGATATAGTAATGTCTTGCTCATTAAATTTTTAAAATGCCGGACTTTTTTTTTTTAAAAAAAAAGACAAATGCCGGCCTGACACTTCTAAAAAGGTTAAAAAGCCGGACATGTTCGGTAAAAACCGGATGTTGGTAACCCTATGTGGGAGTCGTTGCGTTTGCCACTGTAACTCCAATTTGAACAAAAGTCTTGTGGCTGGCGATGGCGGTAAATTCTGGATAGTACATTAAAACTACCCTTAATGTAAAACAGACATTGAATAATAATAGACTTCAATAATTGTGTACCGTTTAGAAACGTTAGTCACTGAAAACCAGGCTCGTAGCCAAGGAAAGGCTACGGGGTTTAGTCCCCTAGCAATATTTTATATACATGAGTATTGTCATAATCTTAGACCCCCACCCACCCCAGTATAGTTCTCAGCTGGCTACGAGTCTGCTGAAAATAGTTATGAAATTCATCGTGTAGAAATGATGATGTCAACACTTAACTTGCCCATAACCTATAAATTTAAGTATAATTGATGATTTAAAGCCTAAACAGCATGCCCTGCTATTTGTCATCATTTCCGAGGTAAAGCATTGCAGAGACATTTTGTTTTATGCAGGTGAAGAATGCTCACGAGGTTTCAGCGAAAGGTGATGGTTCCACTGTCCAGAGAATGAGAAACATTGTGAGTGGAATTTCAAAGTGGTAAGTTAGAAAAGTTGTAAGTTTAGTCATGATTTCTAGCCTCCACGACAACGTAACGAACAAAACAAATCAATGAAGTAATTTAAAATTATTCATTGTTCATATCACACAAAGTGTACGATGAACTGAGGCTAAGCAAACTCCTAATAAATGCCTAAGCACAAAATACGGGCAAACCTGTTGAGAAGGTCACGATGAATCGGTGATGCTTCCATTAAAACCATTCTACACGGGATTGTTAACAGTGGCAAAGAAATAAGAAACTAACAAAACGAGAGCTTACAATAGAAGCATCTCAAAAGTTTCAATAGAATTATTTATTGGGTAATAAAGTAAAATATATGTACAGTGTGTCCCTGAAATAATGGCGCAAACTTCGGGAGATGATTATTTGCATAAAAACAAGAAGAAAAAAAATTGAAGAAATTCGAAATTATGCGTAGTTTCGGAGCTATAGGAGCTGAAAGTTATGGCGGCATCGCATCAAATGACGTCAGGGGCGTATCCTGTGGACTATCTAGGCTACCACAGCAGCCTAAACTTGTAAACAAATGTTTTGATCTGCACGAGTAATATTAATTTACATTAAAGGGAGGCCAGAACATGTATCATCATCATCATCATCATTAATATTATGTGTGACCTCCGTACCCTCTTTCTTTGGCTAGTGGTAGTCCAAGCTGTGAATCCAGAATACGCCACTGAATGACGTCATAGCTCGACACAATGACGTAAGCTGTGTCGGCGTGGTAAATCACAATCGAAATAGTACTCAATACATCTATTTAAGTTATGTTTATGATTGGCGAATGCAGCTTAGAGGGGATTTATAATAGATGTATCAGGTACTACTTCGTTCGTGATTTGGTACGCCGACACCGCTTACGTTATTATGTGTCGGGAATGACGTCATTTGTGACGTTGCTTCAATAGCTTTGAGTGTCTGTAGCTCCACATGCTTGGGAATTTCTTTGAAGAAACTTTTTCTTGTTTTGTTCTAAATCATCTCCCGAAGTTTCCGCCATTATTTCAAGGACATCTTGAACTTTAAGCGAACTTTCTTTAAGAAGATCAGAGCTAAATTTATTATTGGAATGTTAGTCTGGATTAGAATGATCATTCAATACAGGAGAATTAGTTTAGAAGCATGAAATAGATGTTCTCTGTGACTTACACCTTATTCGCCCATTCGGTATCTTATACAGAAATTTATATCCGTTATGACGCGACGCTTAGAGAATGAATGCGGAGTCATTCGAGTAGTTGAGATTTCGAGAGTAAGAATCTCTAAGCCGCGCTCAAAATGTCAAAACACTTCTTTAGTAGTTAAATGTGAGCTGGGAAATTTTTGGTCATTGTCTAATGATTTATTAAATTCTGTCATGATACTAACGGAGAAAGAGAATAACACAAGACTTCAGTTTTAGCGGTAACGATGTTTCACAGAATCGTGTTAGAATAGCCGCTAAGACAAAGAATTCAAAATGGCAGACGTACACATCAAAAGACAACAGACAAAGTATTGCGCGTGCAAGTACCGTTGGGAAATGGGAATGGTACTTTTTAGGTAGATTTCGAAGAAAAATCTACCTATTTAGATCGGTACGATATCAATGTATGGTATATATATTAACACGCTAGCGGCCATAATTTTGAAGATATTTGAACCAAATTTTAATATGTTATTTCTAGGCTTAATAGCTCGATTAAGTTCGTTAATGAGCAAAATCGGTCGCTATCTTGGATCCAAAATGGCCGCCGAGCCCATTGTTGTTTAGAATACACAGCCTAAACCGCTGGGGCTATTGAAATCAAATTTGGCATAAAGGTACAACATCACTGTTTGATTACGAAAATGTTACCTAATGAATTCAAAGACGCCATTTTGGATCCAAAATGGCGGAAGCAAGAAACCTATTTTCCATATCGTTTGAGCTAGAGACACGAAATTTGGCATAAAGGTGCATTATGACGAGTAGTTTAGGAGAAAAGTACATTTGGGAAAAGTCACCATCTTGGATCCAAAATGTCCGCCAAATATCCAATTTTGCACACCGTTTGAGCTGGATAAATGAAATTTTACTTGAAGGTCTACTATCACAAGTAGCTCTCGACAATTTAAGAAAACTGTAAAAAAGTCGTCAAGTTGGATCCAAAATGGCCGCCCCAAAAAGCCAATTTCCAAATCATTGAAGGTAGAGAAACGAAATTTTCTTTTAAGGTGTATGATCAACAGTAGGTTATAATAAATGGGGCAAACCTCCCCTTTGGGGGCACAGCCCCCCGTGGGAAAGTGCATATGGACACCATGGTGGTGTAGTGCTGCTGGGAGATTTTGGTTAAGAAAAAGGAGGCGCATCCTCTCAAAAGCACTGAAGTTGGGGACGAACCCCCTACGGGGGTCTGGGGGCAGCGCTACCAGCGAAATAAAGCGAGTATATATATATATATATATATATATATATATATATAT
>JAGDQP010054777.1:0-13273 GCA_022664845.1 Lepisma saccharinum
CTTAGAAAGAAACTCCTATAACATTTGTTAAGCAAGTTTTGGGTACAGCCAAGTGTGGAGTATCGCTAGCGTGCGGGACTTCTAATTTGAAAACCTGGGTTCGATTCCCCACCAGCCAGTTTGTTTTTCGCATACACTAAAGTATTTAAACAGATTTATCTCCGGGTTATGGAGATCCTACGAAGCATCACTGGTCAGAATCCAAGTAAACAGTGCGTGTGCTGTTTAGCATAATGATAATGTAATTTTCATGTTTTTCATTGGTCTCTTTCTCTTCCTCTCTTTGTTGCTGTATTGTTATCGTATCTTTGCTGCGTCTATTTCTTCTTCTTCTCTCTATCTATTTATCTTTATTTTTTCCTTACTTTACACACACTCTCTCCTTTTGTGCGTCTTCCAGAGCCAATTTCGGACCACTTTCGATGACCCGGTGATAGGGCCTGACCCAAACATAAGTGACCCGGTAACCCGATTGACCCGGTCTGGAAACCCTATTTAACTGGGATTTCGGCGTCGTATTTTTCTTGTTCTCGGGGTCACATCTCCGGTCCTGGTCACCCCTTAAAGAAACATTGTTCAAACGGAATGAAATAATTAAAATCTCTCCTTCATCCTACTGGTTATCAAGTATAAATCGAATCAATGGGTCAGCATAGCCTACAGTATCTACTGTTTTTTTTACAATCAGTGATTCCGCTAGACCCCGGCCCCTGTAGGGGATGTCAACGGAAAACCTCGAGACTACCCCCAACTTTAACATATTGCGGACAAAAGTTGATAGAAACTGTGCAAAACTCTACGTCCACCCTCCCAATTTTGACTTTACACCCCCAATCTGAAAATCCTGGCAGCATCCTTGATTACAAAGTATTCCAAACCAGTATGTTTAATAAACCCCACAGAATTTGCAGACTAACCCCGCGCAAACAAACAATGTGTGTTACACATTTGACATTATCCTAGATGTGTATCAAAACTCTGGAGTTTCACTGGAAATCATAAGTATTTAATCCGACCACCAAGTTTGGTCTCCATTTTGAAAGTGATTTAATGAATTTTTGAAACACCCTTTATATATTCGAATAACCCTGCAAAAATATAAATTCACTTCTCTCTTGCTGTTAGATTTGATTTGTGGGAACTGAACTTTATACTGTGGAAATTGAACTTAATATTTTTTACTACGTTTAAATTTCATATTTTTATCTGAACTTCTTCTTCTTCTATTTTCCCTTCTCTCTTTCTCACTCTCTCTCTCATTTCTCTGCCTCTGTCTTACAGACATCCATCGGTTTCAATGTTTCATTGTATGTTAAAATTTCTCCCTTGATCAACTTATGTATATTAATTCGTCTCGCTTTCATTTTATTGATACTAATACGATGTCTATTAAAAAAAAAACGCGTTCATGATGTTTGCTGATTTTAGTATGGGCGAGACGAAGGAAGGAGAAAGAGGGGGTCTGTTTACTAGGAACGATTATCGGATAAGAAGGTGACATTTGGGTTACCTAGCTGCACGGCGTTCGCTGTCGCAATATTTTTGATGCGAAGTGTACCATCGCGGTATATGCCTGGCGTTACTGATGAAAACACTGGGTAAACCTAAGTCAGGATAGTCAGCCGCTGGTCCTCCCGAATACGAAACCAACGTTCTACCAAATAAGGTACGGTGCTCGGAAGAAAGTATACTCGTTTCGATGTTTATCACATGTACGCACACAATATCATAGGCACGCCCATACAAAATAACGTAAATAACAACATAATATCAGAAATTATCAAGCATAAATATCGTGCATCGTGCCTTAATTTTAAGAACTGATAGAAACAGACCTTTTCTCTTGTCTTTCATGCATAACGTTAGTGTTCTATGGAATTCATTAAGAAAGAAAAAAGAAAGAAACCATGGGTTTTAAAATTCATTTTTGTTTCTCCAAATTCGGTAAGGATCTTTTCTATTGGACAATTTGAATTAAACTTTTCAGTATCCTTCAACTAGTGGCCCGCCTAAAATAAAAATGGTGTTAGGTTTCTTATTTTATTGTTTGAAATGGGACTCTCTTAAGTTTTTCATTATTTGCTACATACTACAAGAAATCATAAATATATTTTTCAGAACCCAGGACATGTGATAATGTTTTCTGTTAAAGAAAAGAAAATTCCAACTCTTGCTCGCTCACTCACACTCTCTCAGAATCACACACCGCTGACTCAACGTTAGTTGGGTAGCCTATCTTGTAGGCTTAGAGAAAAATCGTGTATAACGAAGTCATGTGAACATTATTTTGGCCATGATAGTACATTCCGTCAAACATTGACCAAAGCACCCTTTTAAATCTTTCGCAAGACGTACAATACCTCTTTTCTGCCTGCCGCATTGATGTAATCGGTCGTGGGTTGGAATCCCAGTCACAGCCCGTATGTTTTTTCTCCCCCTCCCCTCCAACCCTTTTGTCTCTTTTCTGTCATATGTAAAAGTAAAGTTCACCGTTGTGCTTAGCACCATCCTATGAAGACATGTAGGGGATGTGGAGTTAAGACTTCATACTTTCTTGATGATGCCGTAGATGAAGATGATGTTATCGGCACCACGCTTTGGCCTCCTCCCCCCCACCAGGTACTCGTTCAATCTGTATCTGTAGTGAGGATTAAGATAGGAAACACGACGGAAGTCGTCGTCACCTACGACGTCATACTGACAGCTGACGCTACCCACTGTAAATACAACGACGAAACCAATATTTCCTAACTCGGCTTCGTGGCCGAATGGTCAAGACATTTGCTACTTGAGTGAAGGGTCCCGGGTTCAACCCCCTGTTGGGTCAACACTTTTTCTTTTTTTTTCGAAATATATTTTCATATGCTCGTATTTATTATTAATAATTGCTTTTTTGCAGTTTTCGTACATTATCTTAAATTAGTGACCATGGGAAAGTGGAGGTTATTTAAGGTTAGGTGCGGTCATGTATCTTTACATTTTCCTCTCTCAAATTCCTAGCGTGAGACGCTCTTCGACTTCCGCCGTATTTACTATTTTAATCGCCATGTTTGAATCTGGGGCTGGTGTGCCCCAAAGCCGCTCGGCGTCGTATATTTTATTTCTTAAAAATAATACGTCTATGTCTGGTTTCAGTGTTTCAATTTTTCTTTACATTCTGACTATTTCCTGAAACCAAAGACGCTCATTTCTTTGACAACTTGAAATAGTTTAATAAAATGATCGAAATATTAAAATGTCACGTTAAATCCAAGCAAACTTAAATGTTTGAGTAATTTGATAATCTCAAACCATTTTGAGTCTCAAACACTTCGAAAGCTTCAAATATTTTGAGTCTCTCGAGTCTCGAACAGTTTGACAATCCGCTCGACAAAGGACGCTGATCGGTAACATCCTTCCCTCAAAGTCGAGGCTCCAGGCAGGCGTGTATCCAGAAACTATTTTCAATAGAGTCTGCATACCCGAATTTGGGGGAACCCCGATGTCGTTGGGTAACCAAAAGCAACAGATACTTGACACATGCATTTAAACCATTTCCCATTAAAATCGAACAATTCGTTCGAAAGTTATCGTCGCTTTTACACGCCTACATTCAAAGTAGGAACTCGGATTTGGGGGAGTTCCCCTTAGCGTAAGGCAACGAAAAACAATAGGTATCTGACGAAAGCAAAGGGGAAAATTTAAAGTAACTTCCATCAAATTCGGACAATCCGTTCGAAAGTTATCGTCGGATGTCACAGACAGACGGACGGCCAGACAGGGTGATCTATAATAGGGAGCTTCGCACCCAGAATTCTCAAGGTTTGTTCAGTGATAACCGAAGTTTACATATTACACGAAATTTTAAGTCTCAAATACTCGAAGGGTTTCGAGTGCCGAATAATAAATTTTCTAACCCGAAGGTCGATAAGTCTTCAACCTTATCGAAGTTCCTTACCTCTATCTATATCAGAAGCTGTCTCCATCCAAAACTTTAATTTAAACCCTCGAAACCAGATGCAAGATTCAGCATTCTCCTTTTTCTGCCTGTCCTGTTGTTGGCGCAATCTGTAAAGTGACGGTTTGTAGGCTAATGGTGTCCTGGATTCTAATCCCGGTCGGGTGATGCATGTTTTCTCTTCCTCTCCCCCCACCTCTCTTTCTTGATAAACTACTTAAGCCTTGTACATAAACATTGGACTTAGATATGTGAGAAAAACTTTTCTTTCACTTCATTTCAAGGGACACAACATTTAAAGTGAACACCCTGCATATATGTAGTACATATTATATACAACTATGATGACCCCGAATGCATTGTTTCTTCCAAACACTCCGATAATCCCGAACTTTTCAAAATCTTCAGACGACTCATAAATGCGATCGTATTGAGATGTTTCAATATTTGCTGCTTTCAAACAATTCGAGACTCTCGAACACTTCGAATCACTCGAACACTTCGAGAGTCTCAAACACTTCGAATCACTCGAACAGTTTGAGAGTCTCGAAAGTTCGATATAATTAAAATTCTTTATCGACGGAACGGTTTTGAAATTTTATCGAATTGTTATCGATTACTCGATTATCGGAACAGCCCTACTTTTACCACTATTTCTAAGGTATCCATGGTAGCAAATTTTCACTAACTTTAAAAAAATAAGAAGTAAAAGTACACTTACAGATGTTTTTCCTTGATTTCCCAACATTTATGTTCTTCGACAAGAGACGTTTTGAAAATAAGCTCCACAATTCTAATTTACTTTTTGTGTTAAGATATTTAGAAGGCTGCCTGCTAATAATGAAATATTAATTTAAATAAACAATTTTATCTAGCTTCCTATCGATGGAATAACATTTTTTTTAAATATAATTAATTTAAAAAAAATCGCATTTCAAAGAAAATGTTCTTAAAGTTGGTTCAATGGTACAGCAATTATTCGTGGTGTTTGGATTCAATCCCGGCATGCGCTATGTGAACTTTAGGGTGGGTTTTCCAGCGATTCAGTCAGGATTTTCAGTTTTGAAGGTGGGTGAAATTAAAATTTGGGGGCATTAACGCAGTATAAGTGGAGTTTTGCACGGCTTAAGCTAAAATTTTAAATTTCACAAGGTGAGCTTAAGAATTCAGGGGTGTGTGACATAATATATCCTACAATAATATGACATACTTCATTGTCATTTTCCTTGTAGAGCTATTTAAAAATGTTTGTTTCAATAATGCATTACAAATTTATGTTAATTATTACAATTTAGCCCTTATTCTTCCTGCTTTGTTTAAGTATGTACTTTAATTATTCTAGGATTCGATACACTGACACTTTGGATGCCACAGAGAGCAACAAGTAAGCTTCACATGTTACATCCCTCTAAAAACAGCACTAGATATTACTTACTGCTTGATGTTGATGTTTACCACATGAAGAGAAGGATAACAGTGAGATCTCCCTTACAGGTGAATATAAAATTATATAATGATATTGTTTCTAAAAATATAGTTTCTTTTTACAAAATTCACTTCATCTGTACCCTACGTTTGAAAGGCTTTCAGTGGTAAGAGGCAGAAGATGAATCCATCTATCTCAAGGATTGAGTGCGTTGCTAATGCTTGTTTTTGTGAAAACAATAAGATATTCTGTGATTTATGCCCCGTGAACTAGTGATTAACTAGTAGCGTAACTCACTACCTTCGAATCAGCATTCAGTTATACTTGTTTAAGATACCCACTTTTGTCCAAAGACTAATGATTTTCATCCATTTCGAGATAGTGATGGTATCTGTGAGCAAGTTTCCTGCTGGGCTGGAAGTGCCAACAAAAACCTCCTTGTTTCTAAAGCTTTTACTTACAAACGGTATATATGAAAGCTAGACTAGCAAATGCCTGGAGTTCCGGCTTAACAAATGCTGCAGGGGTGTCGTTAATTGTCTGTTAGATAATGTTGTCAACGGACTTTCCTGAAAACGCTCAATGCTTTACATATAGCATTAAATACGAAAATAATTAGGAGAGAGGGTATTAACCTCGCGATGGGGTTCAAATCTTTGTTTCCCACAGTCGCAACAGGTAAATACCACGGATATATTTATATTCCTTACCTCCCGTGCGGTTTAGTCGGTAGCGCGTTCGACTTCAGTGCAAGCGGCCCTGGGTTTGATTTCCGGTAGGGGCTAAACATTTCGGTGTTGACCCAGCATTGGGGAGCTACTTGAATAATAGAAGTGTCTCCGGAGAGAAACAATCCTGACTTCAAAGCAACTAATTGCGTAGTGCATTCAGTTCCTAATATTTTTTTTTAATCCTCCACAAATATTGGTCCAGTATCCACTAATTATCAAATTATTGTGCTCATTAAGAACATTACTGTCTGTTACAAAGTGTTCGATTATTAGCAAATATTCAAAATTGGGACTTACACTTAATTTGATATATTTACACAGGACTCGAAATGAACTTTTGGTAGCACTGGCCCCATGTCTTACGAAAACCTTACTGGCGTTTTTCAGATCAATAAATAGCGTAATTTTTTAGTCAACTTTATTATATTCATTTATGCTACAGGTCTATCTATATACGATACCAAATAAGAAAGAGTAATTATAGCCCTGTAAAAATTTTATGGAAAAGCAAACATGATAATGCTTAACAAATAGGAATACTTGATATCTGAATCATCACACTTACTTTGTTTTCATTAAACTAAATATCATCTTCGGAAGAATCTACTGGGAGTCTGGAGCCGTAGGGAAAAATATTGGAGCCACTATCTCTTTCTCCTTTGTATGTAAAGAAGGATGATGAGTGAGATTTACTGAAGCCTACTTATTATATATGTACATATATAATTATATATATATATATATATATATATATATATATATAATGAACCGTCAGTCACATGCAAGAGAGGAAAAATTAGAAGAATTGGAGAATGAACTCAAAACAATTAAGTGGGACATCATAGGACTATCAGAAGTGTGCAGGAATAATGAAGAACAGTTGGAACTACCGTCAGAGCGCACGCCCTACTTCAAAGGAACAGAAAATAGAAAACGACAGGCGTTGGCTTTATAATAAAAAAGAATTGAAAAGTTTTCAAGAAACTGCCCAGAGCAAGTGGATATGGAAAGGCCCAAATGGGACTAAAATCGAAATAAACTAAGTTTTACCGAATAACAGGGAATCTGAAAGACATATCTGTTCTGAACAATTTCAAAATCTCAAGTGATCATATGATGGTAAGATGTAAGCTGAAACTAAATGCTAGACTTGAGAAAAAGAAGCTTATCAGAGGAAAAACGCCACTTTTAGATATGGAAAATCTAGGAAAATACAGACAGACATTCAAGATTCAGCGCCTTGAAGAGTTAGAGAATAAAGAACACATCAATAGTAGAAACAATATATTAACCGAGATAGTAAGAGAGACGGCAAAGGAAATAACAGGTATCAAAAAGAGAAAGGGGAAATAAATCTCAGAAGAAACCACACTCTTGAAGAAAAGGAGGGACATAAAAAAGGGGAAATGTACATAAAGAGGATTGAGCACATAGAAATAAATAAAACTGTAAGGAAGGAAATAAGAGAGGATGTACGAAAATACAACGAAAATCTTGTTAGAAATACAATCGGGGAAACAAGAGCCTGAAGAAAACCAAACAGCAGCTCATGAAAATCAAGCAGCAAATAATTTCAGTTAAAAGGCTAGATGGATCCGTAACACCAAATAAGGAATATTAAAATATTAAAATTAAAATATTTGAAAATTTCTACAGAGAATTGTACTACTCCGAAGAAGAACTAGGAGAAAAGGATTCAGAAGAAAATGATGTAGATGTCCCAGACGTAATGAAAGAAGAAATGGATAAAGTACTTCAAGGGATGATGAACGACAAATCACTAGAAGAAGATGGACTCACAGCAGAGATGTTTAAGTGGGGAGGTGAAACGATGAAAGACGAATTTGCCAAAGTATTCACAATGTGCCTGAAAGGGACAGAGAACGTGTCGGAAACTACAGACCAATTAGTCTATTGTCAGTTCGATACAAAATGTTCAACAAAGTTATTTCGAATCGTATTGAACAAGACTTCGATTTTAACCAGGGGAGGGAACACGCCGGATTTTGTTGTGAATTTAGCATAATGGACCACTTACAAGATTTGAATGAAGTTATGGAAAGGACTAATGAATATGAACTTCCACTAGGTCTAGGATTCATAGATTTTGAAAAAGCTTTTGATTCGGTCTCTTTGGTAGAGGTTCTTAAAACACTTAAACATCAAAGCTTCGAAAGTGCATACATCAAGTTACTGCGAAAAATTTACTCGACTACTACATGTGTAATTAGACTACATTAAGAAAGTTAAAATTTTAAAATTTGAAAATGGGTAAGGTAAGGAGATTCAATTCCTTCAAAACTGTTTTCAGCTGTTTTGGAAAGAGAGTTCGAAAAATTAACCTGGGATGAAATTGGAATAAAGATCAATGGCGAATATCTTCATCACCTACGATTCGCTGATGATATAGTCCTGTTTGCTTCAACTGAAGAAGATCTACAAACCAGAATGGAAGCGGTGTGTAATGAGAGTTCGAAAATATTGCTTAAAATGAATTTATGTAAAACAAAAGTAATGTACAATCAACGTGCTACAAAGAAAGAAATATAGATTAGCGGAGAGAGAATATACATAGTTGATAAATATGTTTGCCTGGGCTAGCTCAAAACTTGGAATGCCAAGTTGACTCATGAAATAAATAGATGATGTAAAATGGTGTGGAGTTCGTTAGGAAGACAACACTTAATTTCTAAAAGTAAACTACCAATATGTCTCAAGCGTAAAGTTTATAATCCGAATCCAAACACTTGTTTTAAGATTGTTTAAAACGATTGTTTTAAGAACTTGGCCAACTGGTCTGGAATTTAATCGAACAGTACAGTGCTGCAGTAGGTGCCAGTAGAATTGCCAGACCAGTAGACAAAGTTCTTAAAATAATACCAGTCATGTAAGCAGTATACTGTATAAGGAAAATTAATTTGTTCCATAATACTGAGCTAAATTGATATGAGAACTACTTAGGAAAGAACTTGGCCAATATCACAACTTCCATATGCTGAAACCTCTCTCTTTTCTGTACTGCTTAGGATATGAACTTGGCTTTGTTTTTGACACGAAGTGTTTTGGATTAGGATATCACAACTTCTTGTAAATATAATTTTCTATTTAGGGGTAGGTTTTGTTGGTATATTACTATTCTTCATGCTCTTCTCTCTCATTCATTTTTTATTTCTTAGCTCGAACCATATAGTTAGTTAATGACCATAAACCATTTTTATTGATTAACACATTACATAGCGCTATACAAACGTTTCTGACCATTTACTGTTTACGATATTTCACTGAAAACAAAAATAACGTCTCTAATTTAACACTATAAATAACTTAATCTCGTTCACAAAATGTTCACTTCCCAACAAGTTATATAGCTAATGAAAAAGATGACAGAACAGCTATATTTTCTATACAATTCCTGTGTCCCTTATTGATTTTACAATTTGAGGGTACATTGTGCCCACCATAGGGGTCGTTTTTGGATACATAAGGGATATTTTAGTAACCTACTAGTGATAATGCATCTTCAAAAAACAATTGGTATTTCTAGCTGCAGTCGTTTAGCCTTTGTATTATATACAAAAAATGGATTTGGTGGCCATTTTCGATCCAAGATGACGAATTTTTTAACATTCTGTAATATTTTTCTAAACTGCTAGTGATCATGTACCTTCATACCAAATATCATTTCCCTAGCTCAAAAGGTGTAGAAAATGGATTGTTAGCGTCCGCCATTTTGGATTCATGATGGCGAATTTTGGAAAATTTAAAAGTAATTTCTTAATCTGTTAGTGATATTATACATCCATACCAAATTTCAATTTAATAGCCCCAGCGGTTTAGGCTGTGTATTCCTATATAAAATATTTGGCGGCCATTTTGGATCCAAGATGGCGACGTTTTCACAATTTCGGACTTTTTCCTTTACCTGCTCATGGTCATACACCTTTATACCATATTTGGTGTTTCTAGCTAGACGGGAACGTGTGAAACATTAATTGATTTTACAATTTGAGGGGCTATTGTGTCCCCCCCCACCAGGGGTCGTTTCTGAATACATTGTGTAATATTTTAGTAACCTACTAGTGATAATGTATCTTCATACAAAATCTGATATTTCGAGCTGAAGCCGTTTAGGCTGTGTAATATATAAGAAAATGGGTTTGGTGACCATTTTAGATCTAAATGACGACTTTTTCAACAATTTGTAATATTTTTCTAAACTACTAGTGATCATGTACCTTGATACCAAATTTCATTTTCCTAGCTCAAACGCAGTGGAAATGGATTTTTATTGTCCGCCATTTTGGATTTATGATGGCGACTTTTAGAAAATTTAAAACTATTTTCTTAATCTAATAGTGATATTATGAATACATACCAAATTTCAATTTAATAGCTCCAGCGGTTTGGGCTGTGTATTCTTATACAATAATGGCCTTGGCGGCCATTTTAGATCATTTTCTATACAATTCCTGTGTCTCTTATTGATTTTATAATTTGAGGGGCTATTGTGCCTACCATAGGTGTCGCTTTTGGATACATTATGCAATACTTTAGTAACCTGCGAGTGATAATGTATTTTCAAACCAAATTTGATATTTCTAGCTGCATCCGTTTAGGCTGTGTATTATATAGAAAAATGGTTTGTTGGTTTTTTTGAATCCAAGATGACGACTTTTTCAATATTTCGGATTTTTTTCTTTACCTGCTCATGGTCATTTGTACCAAATTTGGTGTTTCTAGCTAGACGGGAGCATGTCAAACATTTATTGATTTTACAATTTTAGGGGATATTGTCCCCCCCCCAAGGGTTGTTTTTGGATACATTATGCAATACTTTAGTAAACTGCGAGTGATAATGTGTCTTCATACCAAATTTAATATTTCGAGCTGAAGCAGTTTAGGCTGTGTATTATGTACGAAAATGGGTTTGGTGGCCATTTTAAATCCAACTTTCTCAACATTTTGTAATATTTTTCTAAACTACTAGTGATCATGTACTATCTTTCAAGAAAGTAAATCCCATGCAGTGGTGAGAATATTGGAAACTAATTTCCGTATGAAAAATTAAGCTCCTGCCAAACATGCATGTTTAGTGCTTAATTTTCAAGTTACTCCGGCAGCAATGAAGAGGAGATATATTGCAAAAGAATTCTCATACGATACAGACGTTTGAATGTTATATAATAGGCCGGGCAAAATAGAAAATAAAAAAAAGGAAATAAATGAGAAAAGGAACAGTGTTAACGTGTGTGTGTGTAAGCAAGTAATACTAGATCTATTCGAAAAGTAGATAGAAAAACGAATGACTCTGTAGTGTAGTGGTCTAGGTGCTAGCATTCCGCGCTGAAGGTCGCGAGATCGAAACCGCTTGTCTCGTTGATATATTTTCCAAACTGTATGTTATTGAGAACTTTCAATAAATTCGTGTAGATAAAGGTCTGCTAGCCGTCACTTGAACTGAAAGGGATCATGGGTAATCGAGTTACGTCATGATCGAGTTAGTCTCACTGTCAGAAATACTCTTCCTAAGCTGTTATCAGCCAGCTCACCGGTTGAATCTTGTAAAATGCCTACCTTCCTGTCAAGATCATAGATGAAATATAATAGATATAAAGCGTTAACCTCGCTTAGACTTCCTTTACAATCCGAAAATTACGCTAATATATAAACCTAATGAATTTTGCAAAAACTAAGGAGATACTTTAAATTTTAAAGATCATCTTTGGCAGCTATACGACCCACTAGTCCACTACTGCAAAATTTACAAATCGGTTTTTTTGTATTATTTCAGTGCATTTCTATTATTTTCCGACAAAATACTTTACCTATGAAATATAATCTACCGTTGTAATTATTATACTTTAGTAATAAATAAATAAATAATGGAAACTATTTCTAAGTAGTTAAAAATTATTTTAGAAAAAAACGTTTACTCCTTTTCAAAACATCAAGTAAGACTTTAAAAATAATATCAAATAATACGTTCTTTTAAAAACAAAACTATGAAATAAATGTTAACATATTCTAAATTATTTCAACACAATCACCTTTTTCTGTATTAAAGTTGCTTCCTAATGCTCACTTAAATATGTTGTCAAGTTGTGAATTTCAGGAGATTTTCAAATTATTTTTAAAACATATAAAACACATTATAAAAGGTATTTTCTTTGAAAGATACTATTAAGATCTTATTTTAAAATGATTTTCTGTAATTTGCGATTTGTTTTCGCGTTCTGTTTGTTACTTGTGCAGTTCAGTCATAACGTTCATACAAATGTAGGCCTAGTAATATTTCGAACTTGAGGAGAGATTCCTGTTAAATAAAGAGCTTTTCGGCATGCGTGTGCTAAATTCTTAGCAGTAAAGTACCCGAATCTGATATTCCTACTTCTGGGCAGTGTGCGAATTAGCAGGGGGATGTCCGGAATCCCTGCCAGGGATAAATTTGTTGTCCCCAGAAGAAGTTTCGATCAAGATTAGACAGAAAATGGAACATTTTTATTTGGCAGAAGTTTAAACTATTTTCATGGAAGTGGCAAGGGTATTATGAACTTTCACTAGCAGCTAAGAAGCTATTTGTTTTGTGATGTTTTTGAAGTAGAATCATGTGAATGATTTAGTCTGATTGGTTTGATTTAGAAACCCACATTTGGAAAATGGTACTGTGTATATATATTTTTTCATTGCCACTTAATTCCTCGTGCTGAGACTTAAGGGAACCGACCGGGGTAGACGCCAAATGTCAAATCCATACGTTCACGTCGTGGGGCCTGTTAGTACCCAAGCAACTGCTTGGCGAACGAACATGGATGGTCTGCTCACCAACCCGCATTAGCTGACAGCGTAGTGAGTCAAATGTCAGCACCCCTCCTTTCTTTACATATATTGGTATAAGCAAGGAAACAGCCTCGAAGGACTTCATTGCCCGGAGGGCGGAATGCAGCTGGCAAAGGCAGCGGTCAGTCCTGCAGGAAGTCAGAGGGTCAAAATGCCCGGGTTTGAACTGTAGACTGCCAGGACACCGACAAGGCAACTCGAACGGACCTATACGTGGCGACCCTCAACTGTCAGTCACTTGCAGGAGAGGACAAATTAGAAGAACTGCAGAATGAACTTAAGAGGATTAAGTGGGACATCATAGGACTATCAGAAGTGTGGAGGAAGAATGAAGAACAGTTG